>UESW01004463.1:662654-733824 GCA_900491605.1 Calamus simplicifolius | reverse complement strand
AAACTGAGCAATATCCCTCTTCATCCCTTTCCACCAAAAATTCTCCTTTAAGTCTCTATACATTAGTACCACCAGGATGCACAGTATAGGGAGAGTAGTGAGCCTCCCTCAAAATCTCGGCTTTCAACTCCTCATTGCTAGGTACACAAAGTCTGCCTTCAAATCTCAGGGATCCATCATCCATTACATAAAATCCACTCTGATCTCCTGACTGAACTGCAACTTTAATTCTTTGAAGATCTGGATCTTCCATCTAGGAGGACTTAATTCTGTCAACAAGAGTCGGCTGAAGAATAAGTGCAGCAACAAGTCCATCAGACTGCTGTACTCTCAGTCCAATCTCCCACCTCTCGAGGTCCATCAGAATGTGAGGCTGGGAGGTAAGCATAGCAGCTAACTCAGAAGAGGTCTTCCTACTCAAAGCATCAGCCACAACATTAGCCTTCCCTGGATGATAATGTAGATTCAGTCATAGTCCTTCAGAAGTTCCAACCACCTTCTCTGCCTCAAATTGAGCTCCTTCTGTGTGAAGATATATTTTAGACTCTTATGGTCTGTATACACATCACACGACACTCCATAGAGATAATGCCGCCAAATCTTTAAAGCAAAAACCACCGCAGCTAATTCCAGATCATGAGTAGGATAGTTCTGCTCATAAGGCTTCAGCTGTCTGGAAGCATAGGCTATCACCTTTCCATTCTGCATTAGGACACACCCAATCCTTTCCGAGAGGCATCATATAAAGTGTGAAACCCTCAGATCCTGTCGGAAGAACAAGGATGGGAGCTGACACCAAACGTTGCTTTAACTCCTGAAAACTTTCCTCACATTCCTCTGACCAGTCAAACTTCACTCGTTTCTGGGTTAAACGAGTTAGGGGTAGAGCGATGCGAGAGAAGTCTTCCACAAATTTTCGATAATACCCGGCTAGCCCCAAGAAGCTTCTAACTTCAGCCACATTGGAAGGTCGGCTCCAGCTAGTAATAGCTTCAATCTTCTTCGGGTCCATAGAAATGCCATCCACAGAAATTACGTGACCCAAGAAAGCTACTTGGTCCAACCAAAACTCACACTTCTGCAGCTTGGCATAAAGCTTCTTCTCCCGAAGAGTCTGAAGCACAATCCTCAAGTGATCCTCATGCTCCTTGAGACTCTTAGAATAGATCAAATATCATCGATAAATACAACCACAAACTGATCCAAGTATGGCCTAAATATTCTGTTCATCAAATCCATGAACGCTGCCGGGGCATTGGTCAAACCAAACGGCATCACCAAAAACTCATAATGGCCATATCTAGATCTGAAAGCTGTCTTAGGCACATCCCCATCCTTGACTTTAAGCTGATGATAACCTGACCTGAGATCAATCTTAGAGAATACCCGGAGCTCCTTGAAGTTGGTCAAACAAGTCATCAATCCTCGGCAAAGGGTACTTATTTCGCACTGTCACCTTGTTGATTTCCGGTAATCAATGCATAGCCGGCTGCCATCCTTCTTCTTGACAAATAGAACTGGAGCACCCCAAGGAGAAGCACTAGGCCTGATAAATCCCCGATCTAGGAGTTCCTGCAATTGGTCCTTCAACTCTTTAGCTCAGCGGGGCCATACGATAAGGGGCCTTGGATATAGGTCCAGTTCCAGGAATCAAATCAATGGAGAACTCAACCTCCCGGTCAGGGGGCAACTCCGATAGTTCATCTGAAAGACATCAGGGAATTCTCTAACTATAGGAATATCCTCCGACTTGGCCTCTTTCTTTTGAAGATCATTAATAACAGCAAGAAATCCTTGGCCACCACTCCTCAGATACTTTTTAGCCTGTAGTGCCGAAATAAACACTGAGGCTAGAAGTTTCTGGCCACCAGTAAAACTAAATTCGGGCTGACAAGGAATTTTGAAGTTGACGATCTTCCTGAAACAGTCTACAGAAGCATGATAGGAAGCTAACCAATCCATGCCAAGGATAACATCAACGAATTTCAGTGGAAGGACAATAAGATTGGCATTCAGCTTCCTATCCTCAATGATAATCAAGCAGGATTTGCATACAGTATCAACTTTCATAGTATCACCATTTGGAAAGGCAATGTGTAATTCATGTCTAGAGATTCAGGTGTCAATGATGCATTCTTGCCAAGGTAGGTGTCAGATATAAACGAATGCGTGGCACCCGGATCAATTAGAGTCTGAGCATAATCATTGCCTATCCTAATCATTCCTGGACGTAAATGAAATTTCATTTTAACAATAAGAATATAATGTCTAACTAATTATTAATGCATTGCACAGGATAAGAATGTAATGCTAGATGTGAAATATTGATATACCTGTCACCACAGAATTAGAAGCGGCAGCATCCTGCTGAGTGAGAGCGAAGACCCTTCCCTGAGTCCTCGGTGGCTGCTGCTGCTGCTGATTCGCCCCTTGACTGGAAGATGGCTGCTGGTTCTGTCGAAGGGGACATGTGGCTATCTTATGGCCAGTCTTTCCACAGGAGAAACAGGCACCAGACACTCCACGGCAAGGTCTCCCCGGGTGGAAATTCCCACAGCGATAGCAGCGAGCCTCTCTATTTGGTTGTCCTCCTGGGGCCTGGGGTGCACCTCTCTTCTTGGCCTGAGCTGGGGGCTGGCTAGAATTATGCCCTTTCCTCTTCTTCTGCTGCTCCCAATCCCTCTGAACCGTATTCATATCTCTCAATTACTAAGGCCTTATTTCACCACGGCACTGTAAGTGTGAAGCTCAAATGCGTTGACCGCCTGCATCAGTCTGGGTCGAAGTCCCTCCGTGAAACGGGCGATCTTGGCCATTTCATTAGATACTATACTTGGAGCAAAACGGGCCAGCCTGGTGAATTCAGCTTCATATTGGGCCACCGAAAGATTCCTTTGCTCCAACTTAAGAAATTCTGATTCCATCCTCCTCTGCATACTCCTGGGAAAATACTTGTCGAAGAATGCCTCCTTAAACTGTTCCAAGAAATAGTCTGACCACCCCGACGCTGATCCTCTACTAACCACCATCATAAGCCTCCCTTGGAGAAGATAAGTAGCAAATCTGATCCTCTCCATCTCCTGACTACCATGGGCCATAAAAGCCTTCTCCATATCACGCACCCATCTCTCAGCATCATAGGGTTGCTTGAACCAGAGAAAGGAGCAGGGGCAAACTTCTTGAAATCTGCAAAGCTGCGGCCGTTCCCCACCCAGGATTGAGATAAAGCAGACTGGTCGGCGGTGCTGAATGAGTGGGTAAGGTTGGCTGCAGCTAAGGAACAGGAAGGGTAGGCTGAGTCGGAGCAGAAGGGGGTGCAGACTGAGTGGTCAAAGCCTGCTGGATCTGATGCTGCATGTCCCGCATAGACTGCGCCATACCCGAGAGAGCTTGAAGCATCTCGGACTGGAATTGCTGGTGCTCAGTTCCTACTGGGTTGGCATGTGCCGTGCCTCCAGTAGTTCCTTGACCCACCGGCTGGTCAGCATTACCGGCTAGAGAGTCCTCCTCATACTGTTGGCTCCTAGTACGGCGAGCCATAACTATTTCCTGTTAAATTAGATGTGGTTAAATCATCATAAACTAAAGTGTCAGGTGTCTCTAAGTATAATGTCATCAAATATGTTCCCTACGTGTTATCATGTCAATATGTCTGTGTCCCTAAGGTCATAACCTAAGCTCTGATACCACTAAAGCTGTCACGCCCCAGGCCCAAATATCGGGCTAGGGTGACAACCCGCCGCGTGCCGGGCACGCAAGGCGTCACAAAATTTTTAACATAACACCATTATATAAAAAAACCAAGTCAAATACAATACTAAAAGTTTTGGGCTAAACCCTTACACACCACAATAATAAAGTCTGGGCATCAAGCCCTACACATATGTAATATTGGGGTTACAACAAATAATGGTCTTGTTTTATTTAATAGAAGATCCATCACCCCACCAATCCATCTTCAACCTCGTGGCTCTGACAAAAACATTGTAAGATTTTTGTGAGCTTACACTCATAAGTAAGCCACGTTATACAGTCAAATCATAGCATAACAATCAATAAGCACATAAATGATTTGCATGCTTAAACATTCCACAAATACTCAAACATGCAATGTAAGTAAACCCACTGTTTATACTCTCAATGGTAACTGTAAATGTGACCCACGGCCCTGCAATATCTCAATAGTGTACCAACAAGCATCCCCCTACTGAAAGGGTCCAGATACCAGGGTCACGCCATGTCAAAATCCACCAGAACACATACTCTATATGTGTGATGCCACTCGAACCAAGCAGAACACATCCTCTAGATGTGTGATGCCACCTCATAGAACTCAGAACACATCCTCTAGATGCGTGATGCCATCTCGAACCCAAGCAGAACACGTCCTCTAGACGTGTGAATGGCATAAACAAGCAGAACACGTCCTCTAGACGTGTAGGTGGCATAAACAAGCAGAACACATCCTCTAACGTGTAGGTGGCATAAACAAGCAGAACACGTCCTCTAGACGTGTGTGTGGTATGACATGATAAAGGAGAACCGCGGCGACACATAACAGTACCTCACATCACATGCACTCATCATATCAATAACAACTCTATATTGCATAAACAGTGGATTATACTTACTGAACAATTGCATGTATCACATCAATGTCATAATAACTGCATCTCTCATGCATAGCATCCACATATGAAATCATAGCACATAAACAACATGTGTTCATAATATTCATCTACTTACAATTTAGCCAATAACAATTCTTTATGTCACAATTTACACATTCATATAATGAATAATTTATTAAATACTGATAACTGGCTTACTTACCTCAGTACGCTATCCAACAGGTATATGCAGCTAGTCAGATGTCTGAGCACCTACAGGATCATTTTACACAATTAATTTATTAGCAAAGAATATTAAAATGTCCCTTAGAATTTCTACCCAAACTAGTTCACGGGCCCTACTTTGGGCTCGAATATCTCCCACTACACACCCAATTGGGGAAGTAAAAATACCCCAAGAAACTAGAATTCACCCAGATTCTAGCCATATAATTATTTTGCTAATCCGGCCCGTTACGGACCCAAAATCCAGCCCAAAATCAGCTCGCTGCACGGCCCAAAAGGCCCTGAACCGGCCGGCCCAGCCGGCCCGGTTCATCCCATAGCCCACCCGATCCCCTGTTTCACCGAACAGGGGACGGGAACCTAGCCGGGCAGGGCCGCCGCCGGCCAAATTGAGGGCAGCCGGCCGCCAGTGGCCGGCCAGAGCCGGCCGCCGCCGCGGCCGGCCGTCAAACTCCCTCTCTCTCCTCAATTTCTCTCATCTCCTCCTCACAACCGCGCGGCACGACTCTGTGCCGGCGGCACGGCCGGCCACCTTGGTCGGCGGACCTCCACCGGACGCACGCCCGGTGCCGGTGGAGGCGACAGGCCAAAGCTCGGGCCCGGCGAGGCGGCGAGCACGCCGCCGGGCCTGAACCAATGGATCGACCGGAACACCCTCTTCTCTCTCTCGCGATCTCTCTGTCTTCCTCTCTGTCTCTCTCACGCTCTCTCTCTCTCTCTTTCTCTCTCTCTCTCTCTGGATCCGGGATTACCTGATCAAAAACTGATGCCAGGATGATGGAGGGAGTCCCCCCTCCATTACATATTTAATCCCCCCGCGCAACGCTTCGGTTTAAGGATCCGGGCAAACAAAGTGCTTCGCTGAGAGCGAAGCGTTGCACTGCACAGAACCAAGCCTGAACCTGGTTCACATGAATCGGGAACCGGGTACTACACTATCTATGAGCCTGAAAGCTTTAGATGGTAATAGATATTGGATATTCTTGAACAAATCAAATCAAGAATCATCCGTATCAAATGAAACCCATACTACCTAGCCCTCCAGTTCATGGATTCGCAATGCTGATCCAATTCCATTATCTTTGATGTGCTGACAGCTAATTAATCAGTCTAAAAATGCAACACATAACAAAAATAGGTTTCAACGCACCAAATGTCAATCTAGACTACATGGTTTGCTATACAATCAAATCTAGAATATTATTATTCCAAGTTAAGCTTAGAAAATTATAAATGCAGGTAAATATTAAATCCTATCATTTGCGACTATGTATGCATATCCATCATGCGTGTCAAAGAAGTGAGAGAGAATGGGTAAAAGCATGGAAGAAAGAAAAACATATATCAATTATTGCAAGGTTCTTTTCATTGTTGTTGTACTAAGCGCCTTCCTCCTCTCATGTATATTTCTTGTCCAACATATGGATTCAATGAAACACATTTTCATCTTTTTCTTCTAATCATTTCAGTTTCATGATTATGTTATCAATTCTTTAATCTTTTAAAATCAATGATAACTTTAAATTTACTTTTTTTTAACCCTGCTTTTGACTATATGGGATGGTACCTTGTACAATGGGAAGCCCAATGTCTAAGGACATTGGATAAGTGCTGAAGACATTGAATAATAACCTTGAATAGATAAGATTGATATCTAATTTTCAAAAAATAAAAATAAAAAGCATAATAACTGAAGTCTGCTGTTTTTTAGATTGATTATACAATTTTTCAAAATATTTTGAACTCAAAAGAAGATCTCATCCGCCCATAGACAATTTCAAATTAATCAGAAAATTCTTCAAGCTATTTTATGATAACAAAACTAATAAGTGAACTGTTCATGAATTTTATACAAAATATTGATGACTTATTTGAGGAATAGTTTTTGTTTGTGATATATAACACTAGCATTCCTACCCATGGTGGTAGCAAAAGTATGCAACGACCATTCAGGAGTGTTTTTCTTGGTACAATATTTAAAATGTTTTCCAAATTTTCTATCTCTAGGTTGGGCCAACTTGTCTAAACCACTTGTTTATAACACTATTTAATCAGAAAAATACTTTCATAATACCCCCATAAATAATCTCACAATATATACATTAAAAAAAAAGTTTGAGGGGTTTATTACTTAAATTCATTTGCTACCAATTAATTTAAACTCGAGTTTTAAGATGATATGGATCCAACTTATTAACAAATTAATTAGATTAGCAGGTGAGCTTGAAGTGTTATATCAAATAGTATCAACTAGTTTGGGTATATAAAAATTTGTGGACAAAAGAAAAAGCTACTCATAGGATGCCCATTAGTAAAAAAAAGAAAGATTACAATTTATTTCTTATTGTACGAAAAAGAATAGTTTAAGAAGTTTATAACTTAAATTTATCTATTACCAATTAACTTAAAATTAAGCTTTTAAGATTATATAAAAACACAGCATGCTAATAGCTTAATTGGACCCGTAACTTAGGAGTGTTACGTTCCTTCATCCTATCATTTTATATACGCACAACCATCTCTGTGTTAATTGGTAATGTTGTGATTCAAATATTTAAATGACTAAAATGTGTTTTCTTTTTATATTATATTTGCAGCTAAAGCTGTGGATGAGAAAGCAGGCTGGTGGAGACTTTGCATTGCACCATGCACAACATCTACAAACTGTGCTCAGCTGTGCCAAAGATATTCTAGCAGAGGCAAATGCATGCCAGATCCAAAAACCCAAATAATGAGCTGCTGTTGCATTATTGAATGACACCCATCTGTCATGAGGGCTTTTCTTGCCTCAATCATGTCCTTCGATGATAATCAAATAAGAAAGGATTGAATTTGATATTTAAAAAAATTTGTGTGCTCTTTTTTTTTTTTTTTTCTTTTTTGTTGGCGGCCAGGAGGGGGGAGGGGTGCGCTGTGAAGTAGAAAGAAAGGATACTCTTAAAAGAAAAATTATATACAAGCTGAATTGTACAAATAGAATTGTGGGCCAAGAGATTTGGTAATACATATGCAGATGTCTATCTAAAAATTGATTTACAATAATATATAGTTATACATTTTACAATAAATGATTAAATTTTATAGATTTTTGTTTATTACTTTGTTTAACTATTTATTTTTTTAAATAAAATTTTAGTTCATTGTAAACCATATTATGTTCTCAATTTATAAATATTTAAAAAAAAAAAAAAAAACAAGAGATGTCTTTGAGTATACTACATATTAGCATCCATCGTTGAACAAATAAATTGATTAGTCATTATTTTTAAAATATTGGAGTACCTCAAGTATTGACATGAACTAAGCCGATCTTGATTAAGTTAAGTTGGGTTAGCTTTGACATTAATTAATTTGGTTCTGAATCTAGTTTGATAATTGATTAAGATTAAGTTAGTTTTGAGTTATGACTACATTTTTTTGGCCCTCTTTAATATCCAAGATCTCTTTAATAGATAACTGACATTAGACTAAATACAAATTTGCATAGGACTTTGTATAATCTTATTGAAACAAAATACCCTCCCTAGCGAAAGGCTAAAATGGTCAACAAATTATACAAGCCATGGCTCATGGTCAAACTCTATAGAGGCTTACCACATAGTATCCCCTAATCCATATAGATCATGAGCCTAGCCAATTTTAATGTTATTTGTAATAACTAATAGCCTTATCTAAATTAACTAGCTAAAAACTTATTAGTTACATAGCCCTACTTAACTACCTTGATCTCCCTAGTGTAGGATTTCTCAAAGGCTTGATTCTCATTATCTACCATCAATAGGATATAAGAGAGGAAAAGAGAATGGTGTTGGATGGTAGCAATGCTCTTGAGCATGGGCATGGACTAGGTTAAGAATATTGAGAAAACGAGAGCATTAGCCATATTAGCATAATACCATATGAGGAAGGCAACCTTGGCCAACGTCACTAAGATAAAAGAGCCTATGAGAACTCAATAAAGGATAGATGTTGGCGCTTTACTATGTTAAGCAACATGCTTAATGACTTGATAGGCAAATTTGAGGTCTACACCATTGCCTAGGATATATGGAGCTAGTTCAAAGTTACTTTTAGTCAAACTTAGTTATATTGCTTCGTGCTTTAAATCTAAAATTTTAGCAATTTTACCAAGGAGCTAAAACAATCCATGGCTTAGTATCTTCATTTTATGAGTGCTATGATGCATGACTAAAGATACCTGAATTTAAGCTTAATAATAAGCTGTTGACCCAATTATTGATTTTGATGATTACAAAGCCATGAGTATATTCTTATGTTTCTAATAAATTTGATAAGTGTTCAGGAATTAAGATTGGTTATTCATCTATGCTACTTAGAAATCAGTTTCAAGTTGAATTTAAATGGAATATGTAAGTTCAGAACTTGGAGCCGACACCCTAAACCTTGGAGCCGACTCCAGAGAGTATCAGAACAGTGTTGATTTTCGGCACGCTTCGGAGCCGACACCTAAATTTCTGGAGCCGACACATGAAAAGTTGGAGTCGACACCTGCAGAGTGTGGAGCCGACTCCAGACCAGTTATAGAGAGTGATGTTTTCGGACTGGTGGAGCCGACACTTCAGAAAGTTGGAGCCGACTCCAGATCTCGCGAGCCGACACTTCAAAATCTTGGAGCCGACACCTTGACAAACCTTTATTACTATTTTTAGGATCCCGATTTGGAGCCGACACCTGAAGACCTGGAGTCGACACCTCCACGTTGAAACATTTCAAGTTTTCAACGGATATATTTTCTTACCTAATCTCTAACGGATATATTTCTTTGGTAAGGTCATCAAGGACAACTCCAACGGCTATTTTTTACCTACTCATGGATTGAAATGCCTATAAAATAGGATTGAATCGTTTGAAAAAAAAAAAAAAATAGAGAAAAAAAGAAAAAGAGAAATCAAAAATCCTTCTTCAAGAAATTTTCTGAGCCAAAGCCTATCACTATTGAGAGCTAGAAGAGGAATCCAAAAGAGCCAAAGAGCTATTTCAAAGGATTTTCAAGTTTTGAAGAAGAAGAGAAAAGCCCTAAATCTTCAACTTTCTTCACCAAAATCTCTTCAAGTTCTCTAATCTCATTCAATTCAAAAGAGAAGGAGAAGAGAAGAAAAGAAGAAAAGCTCAAGCCCTACATTGCTTCAGAAATCAGGCTTTTCTATTCCCATTACTTACATTGTTTATTTGCTCAATTAAGGAGCTGTTATTGTTGTAAACTCTTAATTGATTTGTTGTTTGTCTAATTCAATCAGGGGATTGAATTAGTTGAGGTTGTTAACCTCGGGTAAGCTAAGTGTAGCTTACGTTGGGTTTGTGCTGGTGAGCCCGAAAAACCAGCTGGGTTCGTTGTGACCCCTGAAAAAATAAGTTTGAGTTGTGAGCTTGCAAAACAACTCGACTGTAATCAAGTGGATTATAGTGTGGACCCAAGTGCTGCTTGGGAGTGGACGTAGGTGTTGGATACACCGAACCACTATAAAATCTTTGTGTTTATCGTGCTTTGTCTCTCTCTATCTCATTTATTTGTGCTTAGCATTATTATATATTGCACTCAAGCACTTTCATATCAAAGCACATAGTTTTAAAGTGTTAAATTTTTAAAGAACCCAATTCACCCCCCCTCTTGGGTTGCCATCTGGGCCAACAATTGGTATCAGAGCTTGTGCTCATTTCGGCTTGATTAACAATCAAGAGTCAAAGATCCAAATGGCAGCTCAAGCTGGATCATCCTTTTTAGAAGGTCAATCCACTAATAGGCCACCTTTGTTTAGTGGCACCAACTATTCATATTGGAAAGCAAGAATGAGGATTATTCATTCAAGCTTTAGATTATGAATTGTGGAGTGTCATAATAATGGACCTAGCACACCCACACACATAGTTGATGGTTCTATTGTTCCTAAGCCCGAAAGGGATTGGAATGATAATGATAGGAAAATGGCTCAGCTTAATGCTAAAGCCATGAATGTTTTGTATTGTTTCTTAGATGCAAATGAATTTAATCGAATTTCTACATGTATTTCCGCAAAGAAATATGGGATAGATTAGAGGTTACCCATGAGGGTACAATCAAGTTAAAGAATCTAAAATTAATATCTTAGTGCACAAATATGAATTGTTTAGCATGGAACAAAATGAAACTATCACATGCATGTACACTAGATTTACTGATATTGTAAATGGTTTAAAGAGTCTTGGCAAGACCTATACTAATTCTGATTGGTTCGTAAAATTCTTAGGTCTCTTCCAAGGTCATGGGAAGCTAAGGTGACTGCTATCCAAGAAGCCAAGGACCTCAATGACTTACCTTTGGAGGAGCTACTTGGATCATTGATGACCCATGAATTAACAATGAAGCAGCATATAGAGGAAGACGTTAAGAAAAAGAGAACTATTGCTCTTAAGGCTGCAGAAATTGAGGAAAGCAGCAGTGAGGATGAAGATGATGATGATGAGACAGCTCTCCTTGCTAGAAAGTTTAAGAAATTCATGCAAAGAAGGAGACCCTTCCACAGAAAGAAATCTGGAATTAAATGGAAGGTGAAAGGGAAAAAGAGAAGAGAAAGAAAAGAAAAAGAACCCTTGACTTGCTATGAATGTAAGAAGCCGGGACATTTTCGATATGAATGTCCTCAATTAAAAAAGGGGTATAAGAAGAAGAAGGCATATGTTGCAACATGGAGTGATAGTGAAGAATCCTCTTCCGAGGAGAACAAAAGGAAGTTGCAAACATTTGCTTATGGCAAATGACGATGAGGTAAGTACCGAAACTCATGACTTTACCTTTGATGAATTATTTGATGCATTTAATGAATTAGTTAGTGATTTAAAGTCTTGAAAAAGAAAAGCAATCTTTGAAAATGAATAATTTAAATCTTGTCAAAGAAAAGGATAAACTAACTCATGAAGTTGAAGAACTGAAATCTGAAAATAAAAATTTGATAAAAGAAAAAGAATTGATATCAAGTGAAAACCTTAGCTTAAAGAAAGAAGTTGATAAAATAAAATTATAGTTGATAAATTTACATATAGTTCTGAAAAACTTAATTTGCTATTAAGTAATCAAAGAGTTGTATTTGATAAAGCTGGATTAGGTTATATGCCTAACAAAAAACAAAAATTTGTTAAAAATTTCTTTATAAGGAAACAAGATAAAAATAGAGAAAACGAAAAGAAAAAGGGGAGAAATCAAAAATCCTTCTTCAAGAAATTTCTGAGCCAAAGCCTATTCACTATTGAGAGCTAGAAAAGGAATCCAAAAGAGCCAAAAGAGCTATTTCAAAGGATTTCCCAAGTTTTGAAGAATGAGGAGAAAAGCCCTAAATCTTCAACCGTTTCTTCACCAAATATCTTCAAGTGCTCTAATCTCATTCAATTTAAAAGAGAAGGAGAAGAGAAGAAAAGAAGAAAAGCTCGAGCCCTACATTGCTTCAGAAATCAGGCTTTTCTATTCCCAATTACTTACATTATTTATTTGCTCAATTAAGGAGCTGTTATTATTGTAAACTCTTAATTAATTTGCTGTTTGTCTAATTCAATCAGGGGATTGAATTAGTTGAGGTTGTTAACCTCAGGGTAAGCTAAGTGTAGCTTACGTTGGGTTTCATGCTGGTAGCTCGGAAAAACCAGCTTGGTTCGTTGTGACCCCAGAAAAATAATAAGTTTGAGTTGTGAGCTTGCAAAACAACTCGACTGTAATCAAGTGGATTATAGTGTGGACCCAAGTGCTGCTTGGGAGTGGACGTAGGTATTGGATACATCGAACCACTATAAAATCTTTGTGTTTACCGTGCTTTGTCTCTCTCTCTATCTCATTTATTTGTGCTTAGCATCTATCTATATATTGCACTCAAGCACTTTCATATCAAAGCACATAGTTTTAAGTGTTAAATTTTTAAAGAACCCAATTCACCCCCCCCCCTCTCTCGGGTTGCTATATGGGCCAACATAAGCAATAAGTGCTTGCTATGATTTGATCTGTGCTAGATCCTGAGTCAATCCAAATGAAGTTTTTAATGGCACTTAGTGAAAACATCATAGCCTTTCATAATATTTGCACTATCCGATTCATATTGCACTCAAGCACTTTCATATCAAAGCACATAGTTTTAAAGTGTTAAATTTTTAAAGAACCCAATTCACCCCCCCCCCTCCTCTCTTGGGTTGCTATATGGGCCAACATAAGCAATAAGTGTTGCTATGATTTGATCTGTGCTAGATCCTGAGTCAATCCAAATGAAGTTGTTAATGGCACTTAGTGAAAACATCATAGCCTTTCATAATATTTTGCACTATCTTGAAACAAAACTATGTTGTTGTTGCTAGGGCTGAAAATGAATCGGATAAACTCCGATCGTATTCGTATTCGTATTCGAATCATATCAGATTCAGATATTTATTCTATAGTTTAATCAGATTCGAATACGAATTTAGATATTTAATTCAAAAATTAATCGGATATAAATACAAATACAAATTTATATATTTTTAAATATGGATATGAATATCCATTTTATTATAAATATTCAGTTAATATTTCGAAACAAAGTTACAAACCCATCGGGCACCGGCGATAGCTATTTTTAAGTAAAAAATTAAAACCAAAACGCCGGGCGATCAACACGTCGCGTACGGTTGGCAGAAGGAAAGCCGCTCCCATCCCGTTTCTTCTTCCGTTCGTTTTTTTTTTGGCACAGGCGCACAGCCCGCTCCTTCCCACTTCTAGACTCCCTTCCCACGTCCAGACTTTCTGGCAGCGAGGAGGAGCGATCCATTCCCACTTCTAGACTCCCTTCCCACGTCCAGACTTCCTGGCAGCGAGGAGGAGCGATCCATCGGACCATCGCGGAGGCAGTGAAGGAGATGGTGCCACAGCCACGGTAGTCGAGGAGGAGCGATCCATCGCAGATAGCAACTGATCTGATCTGTTCCTCCCTGGACTTTGGCAGTTTGGCTCGGTCCATCGATCGTCATCAAGTAAGCAGCAAGCTTCCTTTCCTTCCACCGTGCTCACCGATCTTGATCTTGGTTCGGGCCCGGTGGCGTGGACGGTGGCCGGCTCCTGGCCGGTCGATGGCGGCCGGGCCACCCCGGTGTGTGGCCGGCGGTGGCCCTGGCTACCGGCTTGATTGTTTTCCTATTTCGGGTGAAACAGAGGAGCAACAGGAGAACTGGAGAAGAGAGAAATGGGCCGAAGAAAGGGGAAGCAACAAACAGAGAGATGGACGATGGATTTCGATCGCTCTTGGAGTCGAACCCAAGCCAGGGATTGCACTAAAATCGAAGAAAAGAGGATCAAATCGAATGCGCTCATCTTTCTTTCTTGGCTTCAACACAAAGTCAGCAACAAACAGAGAGATGGACGATGGATTTCGGTCGCTTTTGGAGTCGAACCCAAGCCAGGGATCACACTAAAATGGAACAGAAAAGAGGATCCAATCGAATGCGCTCATCTTTCTTTCTTGGCTTCAACACAAAGAGAGAAAAAATAATAGTCTTCTTCTTTCTTTTTTTTTTTTTCATTGCCGTGCTGATGTAGGCCATACTTTGGTGCTCTTGGTGAAGATTTTTAATTAAAAGTCTTCTGCTAGTAAGACAAAAATAAGAAAAGAAGGGGTGGAGCTTTTAATTTGGCAACTCGTGGTGGGGAACTGGATAGGAGATGGGGTGGGAAGAGACATTTGAAACGGGCTCTTTTTGAATGGATTCATTCAGGGGCCGGAGATCGGATCACCATCCAAAGGGGCTTAAAAATAAACGCCGCCTGCTTTATGGTGTTTATTTTTTAATGGAGCCAAAAAAAAAAAAAAAAACACATACTAATATACGTAATGAGGGAAGATTTTTTTCCTTATTTTCTCTCAATCAAATAGAAAAAAAAAAAGCTAGCACAACTGTTCATATATATATATATATATATATATACATGCATGGAAAAAGACTGATAAACTTATCTGTATTCAAAAAGAGCCAAGTATAGAATTGAATTATTTTTTTATTTTTAATCTAATATATAGAGAAAGATTATTTTTTTACATTTGAATATAAACTTAACTTAAAATAACTTATCTAAGCTTTTTTTTATTTTTAACTACACAAAGTCGGCTATTTTCGACATCATAGCCTTTGCGTTTTATTTTTATTTTTATTTTTATTTTTGGTGTTACAATGTATTTTATCATAACATTTGCCTTTTCATTGTTGATTCATTTAGAGGTTAATTTCCTTGGTGTGATCATGGATTTTCTTATTATATATTTTATTTTTTATATTTTGAATGTAGTTGTTATATATCATGTCTTCTAGTGGAACTATTGAAGATGCAAATAGCAAATCAGTTGAGCCTACAAATCAAACAGAGAGGAAAAGACAAAAGAAAAAGCTAACATCTAAAATTTGGGATGATTTTACAAAGTATGAATTAGAAAAGGAAGTTGATGAAAAAATTTTAAAACAGAAGAAGCAAGATGTAATCACTGCAAAAGAATATTTAATGGAGCTAGTAGGTTGGGGACAACACATTTGAAAAATCATCTTGATAAGTGCCATTCATTTTTAAGAATACTAATGTCAAAGGCCAACTAATGTTACAAACATCATTGCAAAAAGAGGATGGCACTTGTTCTTTGAGTACCTATATATATGATGGAGATGTTAGTCGTAAGAAGCTTATACGGATGTTTGTTATGCATGAATACCCATTTGCTATGGTTGAGCATGAAGGATTTATTGATTTTATTAAGTCTTTAAGACCATCTTTTGAATTAAAGAGTCGCATAACCCTTAGAAAAGGGATTATGGAAACATATTTAGAGAAAAAGAAAAAGTTTATGATATGTTTGATCTACTTTCATGTCGGATAAGTGCAACTATAGATTTGTGGACTTCTAGACAAAATAAGTCTTATTAATGTGTGACAGCACATTTCATTGATGATGATTGAAATTTGAAAAAGAAAATAATTAATTTTATGCATATGGGAGGAAAACATACTGGAGTCAATTTGTGTAATACATTTATCAAAAATATGATTGATTGGAACATTGCTCATAAGTTATTTGTATTAACATTAATGATCGTGTCAATGATGTGTGTGTCAGAGAAATCGTGATAGGCTTCAAGGAGCACTTGTATGTAATGGTCAGTTCTTTCATGTGAGATATGCTGCACATATTATTAATTTAGTTGTGCAGGATGGACTAAAAAAAATTAATATGGCAATTGAAAATATCAGAGAAATGGTGAAGATTGTTCGAAGCTCTCCACTACAGTTAGAGGAGTTTGAAAAGTGGGCTAAAGAATGTAATTTGGATACACATAGAGGTTTATCAATTGATGTCCCAACACGGTGGAACTCTACGTACATGATGCTAAGGGATGCTTGCTATTATAAATAGGCTTCTAAAAGATTGCAGTATCTTGATCCATACAAATATGATATGTGCCCAACAAATGATAATTGGATAGAGGTAAAAACATTTTGTCAAGCTTCGAAAAACTTCTATAACATCACCGAGCTCCTTTCAGGCACAATATATCCAACTGCAAATCTCTTTTTTCAAGAATTTTATGAAATTCAATTGCAAATTATTGAATGGTGCACAAATCCTAAGGATCAACTTTTTCTCTTTATGGCATTATCAATGAAGGAGAAGTTGACAAATATTGGCAACAATCTAAACTCATGCTAGCAGTGGGTTCATTCTTAGATCCTCGTTACAAAATAAAGATGATAGAATTTTATTACTCACAGATTTACTCTTTAAATAGAGAAAAAGAGGTCAGTGATGTTCAAAATGTTATTCGAAACCTTTATAGTGAGTATGAAAAATAATTTCCTTTATTTTATTTCAATTTTTCATGATATTGGTTGATCAAGAGATAGCGGATATATTTCTGATGAGTTTGATGAGATGGAAGGAAGAAAAAAAAAGTTTGCACAATTTATGAAGAATAATGCACAACAACAACAAATTAGAATAGATTTGGATATATATATAGAAGAATCTATTTGGCCATGGGTTGAAGGTGATGCTTTTGATATTTTAGGCTGGTAGAAATCTAATGGTCCAAAGTATCCTATCTTATCTCGGATTGCAAGAGTTATTTTGGTAATTCCAGTATCTACTATAGCTTCAGAATCAGCATTTAGTAGGTGGACGAGTGATAGATGCATTTCGAAGTTCATTAGATCCTGATATTGTTGAAGCTGTGATTTGTCTTCAAGATTGGCTGAGATCTGAGAAAAAAGGTAACTTATTATTTTATATAATATTTTTATTAGATTTAACTTATTTATAATATTTCACTATTTTTTAAAATTTCGTTTCAGGTCATATTCCTTCCATTGTTCATGATCTCAATTCTCCTGCTACGTTGGATAAGGTAAATGCAAATGATGTGTAGTTTTTAAAAAATAAGTTATTATTTTTATTTATATATATTGAACTTTTGTACTAATATTATTATTTTATTTTTATTTCAGGATGATTAGAGCATTGAATATTTTGAGCCTATTCAATTTAATTTGGCAATGATGATAGGGACTTCCAATTTGTTTTGACGCTCAATGTGTGGACTGTGAAATCATGACTTGGAGGGCATTTGTAAATGCAACCGTTGTGATTTATGAAGCATATGTTTGATACTGAAATCATGACTTGGAGGACATTTCTAAATGCAACCGTTGTGATTTGTGAAGCATATGTTTGACACTCTATTTGAGCCAAGGGCCATGATGTTAGGCAGATTCATAGCATTTCCTGACTCGGATGCATGCAAATTGTAACCATCAGGAAATAACAACTGATAATATCTTTCTGAGCCAACTCAAACTATGTCCCTATATCTGATAAGTTACTAGCGTCCTAGAGAAGAAAGCCACAGCTTGTAACATGCTCTGTTATTATGCTGATGAGCTCAAAGAGGGCTTCTACCCATGGATCGATCAGGTTGGTTATGATTAATATTTACTCATTTCCTTGATCAAGTCTGTGATATATTTTAAGAATCATACGTCTTTGATCAGGTCTTTGATATATTTTCAAAAATCATAATTCGTGGATGCTTGGCAAATTACTTATTTTAAGCCTAGCCCCTTGATATGATCATTTATATATTATAAAACTTGACCTTTGTCCTATGTTTTTGTTCCTTTGTGTTCTTCAGGTTGGTAATTATTTGGGCACTTTGATCAAAACATTCAAGGTTTCTTTCCTGCCATTCTTTGATGAACTTGCTATGTACATAACACCAATGTTGGTAAGTCCTGAGAAACATGCTACTTGTATTTCTTAGTAGTACTCAAGAAAATATGCTTAACATTTTACTTTTCCTGTTGTATTTATGCATTTTTTTGTATTAGTAAACTGCAATTCTTATATATGTCTACATTTCCGTAAAAATTCTTGTTTCAATGCTTAATGATTTCTATCTCAAATATTTTAGGTCCTGTTACACTGTTGCTTAGTTGGATTTGTTGTAGATTTCAACTTCTTTCAAGTTTCTTAAGAGAACATTTATGTAGCCATATTCTTATTACCTATGTTTTGCTCTTGTGGTAGACAGTAGGGAGTTTAGTGGCTTCTTTAGTATTCCTCTATTTATTAACTCTTTCACAACTATTCATCATATAACACCCATCATGAGATCATAAAAATTTCTATCTTCATATCCGTATCCGTATCGTATATAACAAATATGGATATGCTTGATATCCGATTTGTATCCATATCCGTATATAATAAATATGGATATGCTGGATATCCGATTTGTATCCGTATCCGTATATAATAAATATGGATATGCTGGATATCCAATTCGTATCCATATTCATATAATAAATATGGATATGCTGGATATCCGATTCATATCCGTATCCGTATATAATAAATATGGATATACTTGATATCCGATTCGTATCCGTATCCGTTTAGAATAAATATGGATATGAATTTTAATATCCATTTAGTATTCGTATCCGTATTCGTATCCGTTAAAAAATATGGATACAAATATAGATATACTACTATCCGATCCGTATCCGATCCGTTTTCAACCCTAGTTATTGCCCATACCATCCAAGCTATAAGGCATAAGGTATTTATTTAGATCTACTTACAAAGGATAGAAGAAGAAAGCATGGCAAGGAGCTAAGAACAATGCACCGAAGAAGGCCAACTTGCCAATCACCATGGATTCGAACAAGATGGATGAAGAGATATAGCAAAACTGAGTGTCACAACTGTCTGTAAATGTTGAATCAAAGCTAGGTTTGTAGATTATTATTAAATAATGGTAGGCACATAATATGTTATCTTTGGAAATGTTACAGGAGAAGAAGTGCTCAGGTTAGTTCATACCAACTTAGGTGGCATGTAATCAATGTTTAATTTAAGCTTTATTTTATCTAAGATATCCCTTTTCATTTTGTTAGAGACAAATTGGATATTTTAATTAATAGCTCTTTGTTTGGATATGGTTAACACATGCATGGTTTTATTAGAATTGGGTAATAAAATTTTGCCTGCTTATTTAACTTTCTTGATGATCATTTTTAATCTATGAAATGGAATGATAGACTGGTCACATAGGCTGATAAAGAGTAATAAGGTTAATTAGAAAAAAAAATATTATGGTCTCTCACTAAAGTTAATCTCTCTCTATATGTGTCTTGCTTAACAAGAAAAGCATATATAATTTTTTTTGTAAGGTAATAAGTGCATCTTACCCTTTAAAGCTAGTACATTCTAGCATTTTGGGACTATGAATGGGAGGGTATGATGGAGTGCATATTAGTTTCTTATATTCATAAATGATTGTAGATGCTTTAGCTATATACATCTATTAGCTCACTACAATAAAGTTTTATATTGTTTCAAATGCTTCATGGTAGAGATTAGCAAACTAAAAGTAGATTTCAAGCATGGAACTTTAGTGAGTTAAGAAATTAAAGCACCAAACCAATCCTTATTTTTTGCCATAAGTGTTGGTCAAGGTAGAGGGGGAAAAATCATGGTTAACTAATGGCATAAGATAATATCATTCCTTAAGAAAATTATTATTGAATCCAGATATGAATATGAACCATGGAACTGTGGAAATGTAAGTCATTGATCACTAAAATCTAAAACTTTCATATGAATGCAAGCTAGTAACAACAAAATACAATGAGTTAAGCCTTTCTTCGAGTAACGAGAATGAATGCCATGCTTGTGAAAGAAACATTGATGAAACACGATAGTTCGAAAGGCAAAGAAAGGGATAAAAACATAAATAGCACCTCAATAGGCAAGAGAGATGGAGAGAGAGATATGGACTTGTGGTCTCTTAGGAGGGAGGAGATCGGGAATGGAATGCCATTGGTTGATCGATGCATTCATGATGGATCCTTTGACCATTGCTAAAGCTAGGATGGTTTGAAACAAAAAGGAATAGAAGGATAGGAGAGACGAGAGCTTTAGAAATAAGGAGTTCCAATGGATTGATATAGGGGGCAATTTGTCCCAACTTATCCCATGATCACTGCCTCAGAGTTATGCTGGATACCCATAGAGGGAGGTGGGATGAAGATAACTAGATAAGTTAGTGATGTTTCTAATAGATGATTTAGCAGTGCCACCATGTAAGTGCAACCAGATGCGGTGATCCCAGCACCTTGACCTCAATCACCAATGATCCATAGTGCATCTCCTCATACCAAATGAGCAATATTTTACCTTTATCCTTAAAAAGAGCTTCCTAGCCTAACAAGTGGAGAGCTAAATATGCTACAAGAAAAAAGCTTTTTAACGAAGGAGAACTTCATTGTTAAAACTTCATATATTTTCACTAATAAGAATTAATAAAAAGAGAAAAATTCATCATACCCCATCATTATAGGCTTTGTCGTTAAAGAATTAACAATAAAATAATTATGTTCATCATTAAATGTTAACAATGATCGATGCTTATCCCATTGTTAAAATTCCACTATTAACAACCTAACTATAAGTTATAATAATAGAACAAGCTATCATTAATTGTTGATAATCAAAACCAAAGAATAGGAAGCTATTAACGGCTAGTAAAGTCATTACTAATAAATTTAAAATTATTTACAATGATAAGTCTTGTTATTATTGATATATAAATTACACAAATGAAAAGTGCTTCTACAACCACTTTTGCCGTCATTAATAATTTTAATACTAATTTTAGTGATAGATTTGTTTATCATTAATAAGTTAAATGAACTATAAATAATGGCCAAATCTCAACATTGTTGATTATTTGATTAAAACTAATGTAGCACTTCCTTAGCCATTATTTTAGTCAAGTCCATTGTATTTCTATTTGGAGCACACAGATATGAATACAGAAATATGGCACAAGACATTATTAAAAAAATATTTAAACCACCAACATCCATTAAAAGCTTTATAGGTTCATAGATAACATTCACTTGAATATAATCATCCAAGTACAAATATCTTCATCCAAGTACAAACGTCCTATCAAGACACATTTTTCTCCAAAATAGTCACAAAAATATAAAATTATTGAATCTAAAATAAAAGTTTTTCAACAAAATGGATGGTGGAATCAAAGAATGTTTCTTACTCAAAGTCTTCACCTTTGGCAACTAGCAAAAAAAAGGAAGCAGAATTAAAAAAGTTTAGCAAAATTTATAAAAAAATTTAGCGAAATCTTCCCTAAAAATTGATCATCCCAATTTGGATATAATTAAATAAGAAAAATGCATAGTGAAATTCGGTGCAGCCAAAAGAGAAACTAGAATGATTTTGGTAGGATCCAGCAGACAAGATGACTATCACAACTTTCTATAACCACAAATGACTAATGAATCATGATAGTCATTCAATTATGCTGGAAAAAAGTGGCCTAAACCTTGAAAAGATAGTCCAAGCAAACTCCTCAACTTCGAAACAAAGTTGCTAAATCAGGATTCCATAAAGGAGGCCTGAAGAAATCTCCAACAACTAATGGTTGTTTCATTTAATGTGATATCTAATTAATGATATCTATGGAGAAAACTTAACAAAAAAGAGTGAAAAATAATAGACTGAAAAGATCAACTAATGCAGTCAATTTTTGCTAAGGTGCAACTGCAAGAAAATAAGCAAAACTGATAAAAGCAAGTGGCCTATTAGAAAAAGTTCAGAAATCTTTAAGAAGCAGAGCTTTGCCATTAGACATTTGCTTACAAATAAGTGCCAAAGAACCAATCCACATAGAAGAATACTAATTATTGTCATGAAAGCTAAGGCATTCCATAAGAAATAAGAACATAGACTTGGGATAATGACATCATGTTTACCAAGCTCTAAGCATACAACAATACGTTCACAACTCGGCAGCATCCGACCATGAGCGGAGCAATGCAAGCCATCACTTGGACATGAGATTACAAGATCAATTAACATTCTGAAGAAGAAGCATGCAGTTTTTATTCTTAAAATCAAGTAAATAAACAGCAATAATATATGCAATTTGAAAGTAAGTTGTTCATAGACCAATAATCAAATAATAAAATAACATCAATTTGTTGCTCTCAAAATGAGACAAAGTATCCATATATCCGCAAGCGCACTTTGCAATCATATCTTTATTAAGTAACAATCTTACAACTCAACTCAACTCATCTAAGCCTTTTTCCAATTACATGGGGTCGGCTACATGAATCTGCTTCCTCTACTCTGCTCTATTTAGGATCAAGTCGATATTCAAATTATAAATAGTTATACCATTTTTAATTATTTATATCCATTTTAGTTTAGGTCTACCTCTACCTCTATCCTTACTATGAATTGTTAAAAGATCACTCTGTCTAACTGAAACATTTAAAGGTCTATGTTATATATATCCAAACCACCGTAATCAATTTTCTCTATTTTATTTTCAATTGGAGCTACTCCTATCATTTCTCTTATATGTTTATTTTTAATTTTATCTTTTAAAGTTTTACCATATATTGATCTTAACATACGCATTTGTATTACACTTAATTTATTCATTATTTCAATATTGCCCAACACTCTATTCCATATAGCATAGCTGGCCTAATAGCCATTTTGTAAAAAAAAAAATTAATTTTAATGGATGCACCGATTATACAATGCTCACGAAATACTCCTTCACTTAATCCATCCTGCTTTAACTTTATGATTCACATCTTCACCTATTTTACCTTTTGCTAGATAAATGATCCCAAATACCTAATTTTTTTACTCATTGATATCTCTTGGCTTGCAATCTTTACTATTTTTTATTTATATTTCTACTCCCACTAAAATTATATTCATGTATTCGATCTTAGTTCTACTAATCTTAAAACCTTTAGCTTCTAAAGCTCTCTCCAAATCTTTAGCTTAGCATTTACTCCAAATTTAGTTTCATTAATCAACATTATATTATACACAAATAACATACACCATGAGATATCATTTTGAATATATTTTGTTAATTTATCCATAACTAATACAAAAAGATACGAACTTAAGGTAGATCCTTGATGTAAACCTACAGTAATTAAAAATTTACTAGTTTCTTCTATTATTGTTTTAACAATAGTTATTGCTCTATCATACATATCTTTTATTAATTCTATGTACCTTTTAGTAACTTTTTTTCCTCTAAAACTCACCATATTATTTTTCTAAATACTCTATCATATGCTTTCTTTAAATCAATAAAGGCCATACGAAGGTCTTTTTTCTTTTATCTATATCTTTCCATCAATATTCTTAATAAATAAATAGCTTTCATAGTTGATCTTTTAGGCATAAATTTAAATTAATTATTTGACACCAAAGTTTCAACTCTTATTCAATTTTTTATTACTTTATCTCATAATTTTATTGTATGACTCATTAGCTTAATCCTCTATAATTTATACTATTTTGTATAATTTTTTCAATCATTCAGCATTCTTTTAGTTGCTACAATTCTATTAAATAAATTGATTAACCATATGACTCAATTTCTGCTAAGCCTTTCTAAACCTCAATAAGGATTGCATCTGATCCTAATACCTTTGCATATTTTATTTTACTCAAAGCCTTTTTAACCTCAAGCATGCTAAATTTATGAAAAAATTATGTTCATTTGTTGCACCTAGGTTACCGCATCCTTCTACCCTTAAATTTACTAAATTATTTTTATTTGATAATTTTTAAAAATAATTTTTTTATTATTTTTTTTATCTCTTCTTCTTTTACTAAGGCTCTTTCATCTTCATCCTTAATATATTTAATATAATCAAGATCTTTTATTTTTTTCTCTTAGTTTTACTAATTATATATAGTCTTTTCACTTTTTTTGTATTTAGTCTACTATATAAATCATCATAGACTTTAAGTTTGGTATTACTTAGCTTTTTTAGCTTCTTTCTTTGTATCCCTATACTTTTTAAGACTTTCTTTATCCCTAACCTCTTGCCAAATTTTATAGTTTGTCCTTTTAAACTTGATGGCAGCTTGAACTTTCTTATTCCACCACCATTTTTTCTTTCCTACTAGTCCTACTCCTTTTGATTCTCCTAAAACATCTTTTGTTATGTTTTTTATGCATTTAATTGCTTTTTTTCATATTAAGTTGGGATCACTATCTATATTCATAGTCATTACTCTTACTAACTTTTTTTAAATAATTCTAATTTGTTTTCTTTTAAATTCCATCATTTAATTTTTAGATTAATAATTTACTTTTTACTTTAGATTTCATTTTTATCCATATGTCTGCAACATTATCCTATTATGAAGTTAAACTTTCTTCTGAAATAACTTTATAATTTTTTTATGTTATTTTATCTATCTTTCTAGTTAAGAAAAAATTATTTGACTTTTATTAGATTCACTTTTAAATATTATTAAATGTTTATCTTTCTTTTTGAAATAAGTGTTTGCTATTGTTAGATCATACGCCACTGCAAAATTTAATAAGCTCACGTTGGCTTACAGGAAAAGTGAAGATTGCATAGGGTAACACCAAATGTTAATGTAACAACAAATATATTCAGATATTACATTTGAAATCTCCTAAAAATAAGCAAATCGTGCGCCAATATCAAATCATCAGAACGCTAATGGGAAGGGCATTAGTAACCCCTCGTATGAGGGTTGGAACCCTTATAAACCAAAATAAGGAAGCTGGATCACTTAGCAATAGAACATGGAGATAACATAGAATGTCCTAAATCCTCAAACATCACCAGAATTCAGAGAAGAAAAAAAAACCAACAAAAATGCAAGCACCATATCTCGTTTCCATCTGGATTGCTTGTAATCTGCCATA
Organism: Calamus simplicifolius; assembly: GCA_900491605.1. Taxonomy (NCBI): domain Eukaryota; kingdom Viridiplantae; phylum Streptophyta; class Magnoliopsida; order Arecales; family Arecaceae; genus Calamus; species Calamus simplicifolius. Next base: position 708,670 of record UESW01004463.1, on the reverse strand, counting down.
AAAAGCAGGAAAAATTCTATTTTAGATACAAAATAGAGGACCCAAACAATGTTTGGATGAAAAGGACCCAGCTTATTTTGATTCCAATGCAATATGCTCCTTGTTCTCCGGTGTGGGGTCGAATCAGGTACGCCAAAAGCTTGGATGAGGACAACGGTAAGGGTTTTGGCATTTTGAAGTAGGAGGAACATCAAATAAGGATGGCGACGGGTTTGGAGAGGAGGAAAAAGAAGACTTCCTCGAGGAACAAGTTCCTCTTGCTAACAAGGAATTGCTTCAATGATTTAACTGATTTGACTTTTAAAAAGTTGCAAAAGGATTTACGCTGCTGTTGCCGCTGAAATCTGTCCTTCGGCTTGGGCGCGATCGAGACGCAGTGCGGGCTCCCTCCTGAGCGGACCTGCAAGACAGTCCTCACGCGAGAGGCGTTGGGGATGGCCCTCTGCGGAAGACCCTCCGACGCCTAAGTCAGTGGAGACCAGCAATCAACAAAAAATGGGAGAAGGATCCCCCAGGAAGAGTTCCTCCGAGCTCTCGTGGGAGCTTTCATGGCGGAGTGTGAGAACTACGAATGAGAAATGGGCGTAGAATCCCGTACCTGAGAGGCTTGAGGGTGGTAGTATTTATAGGCGGTCACCTGACTTCTTGGACGTGCTCTGGATGAGGTCTGAGAGTTGTTGGAATTCGAAACGGATTCGAATCAAGTTGTTACAGGGCCGGTAGGATCCGTATATGGTTAGTTAGAGGATCGACGGCTGGGAGGCGGGGAGAGCTGGCCGATGGCTCAAGACTCAGTAGCTGCGTGGTCCCTAGGCCCCTATTGTAGGTCATAGGCCATATCTTGGTATGATTCCTTGTTTGGAATCTTATTCTGTTATAGTGAATTTGAACTCTCCCGCGCCAGATTCCGCAGAGGTATTTTGAACGCTGTGGTTCAGTCATCATGGCTGGCGGAGGCTCGGCGGAGGTAGGTGCCGAGGCACAAGGGGCCAACTTGGATCAGGCGGGGCCGACTGGGAAGATGCCGGGGGCGCCTGGGAGGCGCTGGGGCTGGCTGGGAGGATGCCGGGGCCGGCTGGGTTGAGAGTGCCGGGGCCGGCTGGGAGGTGCCGGGGGCCGACTTGGATTAGGCGGTGCTGGCTGGGATGAGAATGCCGGGGCCGGCTGGGAGGATGCCGGGGCCGACTTAGAAGAGTGCAGGGGCCGACTTGGATCAGGCGGGGACGGCCGGGATGAGAGTGCCGGGGCCGGCTTAGAAGAGTGCCGGGGCCGACTGGGATGAGAGTGCCACGGCCGGCTTAGAAGAGTGCTGGGGCTGGCTTAGAAGAGTGCCGGGGCCGACTTAGAAGAGTGTCGGGGCCGACTTGGATCAGGCGGGGCCGGTCGGGATGAGAGTGCCGAGGATGGCTGGGAGGTTGTCGGGGCCGGCTGGGAGGATGTCGGGGTAGACTGAGATTTGCCGGGGCCGCCTGGCTTGGACACGCCGGGGCCGGCTTGGATCAGGCGGGGCCGGTTGGGAGGTTGCCGTGGGCCGACTTGGAGGATGTCATGGCCGGCTTGGAGGTGCCGGGGCCACCTGGCTTGGACACGCCAGGGCCGGCTGAGTTGAGTGCTAGGTCCGGCTGGGAGGATGCCGGGGCCGGCTGAGATGTGTCGGCCTTTGGGGCCGTCGGTCTTGGAGCCATCGGCCTTTGGGGCTGTCATTCTTGGAGGTGCCGGTCTTGGAGGTGTCGGCCTTTGGGGCCGACGGTCTTTGGAGGTGCCGGCCTTGGAGGTGCCGATCTTGGATGTGCCGGCCTTGGAGGTGCCGATCTTGGAGGTGTCGGCCTTTGGGGCCGACGGTCTTTGGAGCCGTCGGCCATTGGGGCCGTCGGTCTTTGGAGCCGTCAGACGAAGGTCGATAGCTCAGCTGGGGCTGAGAGACGAGGTAGGTCGGCTGGAGGAGCCGATAGATGAAGGCCAATAGCTCGGTTGGGGCTGAGAGACGGGATAGGTCAGCATCTCGAGGACCCCTGGTTCGGTGAGGGGCTGGAGCATCTCAATTCACCGACCTATCCTTGGCGGGCGTCGCTCAATCGAACGGGAATCAGGGCTGACCTTAGCCGCATGCACGATTAATGACGCATGACGATTTTACCCCCAACACATGCCCTCCACTCCCTAGTTCGAAGCGTAGGTTCGGGCATAGGGAGTATAATTCTGGAGCAATCTTATTTGGGGGACATCATTCGATCCTCTGTAGAGGAAGTGTTTATTTCTGTGTAGGTTAGAGAAAGGCCTGGGCGGCCCTCTTGCTGAAGTAAAATAAGGCGCTTTAGTTGCGCTAGAGTGTCCGAAAGATCATTCGGCTGGGACGAAGCTTTAGTGTTGTATCACTCGGATTGGCCGAGGCTGCAGAAATATATCACTCAGTCTTCGGTCGAGGCTTTTGATAATAAGAGATGCACTCCGGCTCTGGCTGGGGCTTTTGATGATAAGAGATGCACTCCGACAAGTCGTTATTCTCGCGATGCATTTTTGCATCGTTGCATGCTTCGGCACTTGTTTGGTTCTTTTTGAGGGCAGGGTTCAATGATTATACTTAGTTCGGCCGGGGCTTACGAGCGGCCCAAATCCGAGCTAAGTTTGGAGAAGCTTAGGTCGGTCGGGGCTTGTAAGCGGCCTGAATCCAAACGTAACCTGGGGGAATACTTAGGTCGGCCGGGGCTTGTGAGCTGCCCAAATCCGAGCTAAGCTTTGAAAACATCTTGGGTCGGCCGGGGCTTGTGAGCGGCCCGAATCCGAACGTAACCTGGGGGAATACTTAGGTCGGTCGGGGCTTGCGAGCTGCCCGAATCCAAGCTAAGCTTTGAAAACATCTTGGGTTGGCTGGGGCTTGTGAACGGCCCAAATCCGAACGTAACCTGGGGGAATATTTAGGTCGGTCGGGGCTTGCGAGCTGCCCGAATCCGAGCTAAGCTTTGAAAACATCTTGGGTTGGCCGGGGCTTGTGAGCGATCCGAATCCGAATGTAACCTGGGGGAATACTTAGGTCGGTCGGGCTTGTAAGCTGCCCGAATCCGAACGTAACCTGGGGGAATACTTAGGTTGGTCGGGGCTTGCGAGCTGCCTGAATCCGAGCTAAGCTTTGAAAACATCTTGGGTCGGCCGGGGCTTGTGAGCGGCCCGAATCCGAATGTAACCTGGGGGAATACTTAGGTCGGCCGGGGCTTGTGAGCTGCCCGAATCCAAGCTAAGCTTTGAAAACATCTTGGGTCGGCCGGGGCTTGTGAGCGGCCGAAATCCGAACGTAACCTGGGGGAATACTTAGGTCGGCCGGGGCTTGTAAGCTGCCCAAATCCGAGCTAAGCTATGAACATTGTTTAAGTCGGCCGGGGCTTGTGAGCGGCCCGAATCTGACGTTACCTGAGGGAATACTTAGGTCAGCCGGGGCTTGTAAGCTGCCTGAATCCGAGCTAAGTCATGAACACTGTTTAGGTTGGCCGGGGCTTGTGAGCAGCCCGAATCCGAACGTAACCTGAGGGAATATTTAGGTCGGCCGGGGCTTGTAAGCTGCCCGAATCCGAGCTAAGTCATGAACACTGTTTAGGTCGGCCGGGGCTTGTGAGCGGCCCGAATCCGACGTAACATGAGGGAATACTTAGGTCGGCCGGGGCTTGTAAGCTGCTCGAATCCGAGCTAAGTCATGAACACTATTTAGGTCGGTCGGGGCTTGTGAGCGGCCCGAATCCGACGTAACCTGAGGGAATACTTAGGTCGGCCGGGGCTTGTAAGCTGCCCGAATCCGAGCTAAGTCATGAACACTGTTTAGGTCGGCCAGGGCTTGTGAGCGGCCCAAATCCGACGTAACCTGAGGGAATACTTAGGTCGGCCGGGGCATGTAAGCTGCCCGAATCCGAGCTAAGTCATGAACACTGTTTAGGTCGGCCGGGGCTTGTGAGCGGCCCGAATCTGACGTAACCTGAGGGAATACTTAGGTCGGCCGGGGCTTGTAAGCTGCCCGAATCCGAGCTAAGTCATGAACACTGTTTAGGTCAGCCGTAACACATTATTTCAATTTTTAGCTCAGCCCAGTAGACGTACGGGATTCTGACGCAGATAGATCGGTTGTTGCCGAGAATGGGTCGGATGTTTCTATTTCTTATCACGACCTCTCAAAAGGGTTGATCGTGTTGCAGGTAAAGAAATAAAACACCAAAGTTATGAATGGGGCAGGTTAAAGGGGCGTACCCTACTGATAGTATATGCGGAGGTTGTCCGAGTTCCACGTCCGGGGGACGGACTTCCCGTCTAGATCCTGGAGTCTGTAGGTACAGGTACGACGACTTCCGCTACTTGGTATGGGCCTTCTTCTTCGTCCTCCCTGCCTAAAGGACCACGGACCGCCTCGATGACATTAATGTGACCAGCAACTGGCGGATTAGGAGGAGGGAGAGGTTATTGCTGGGGCTCGGGTCGGCGATCGCCCCCGTTCCTTGATACGGGAGCTCCTCTGAAGCGATCCAGCCTGCCCCGCTGGATGAGTCTTCGATCTCATTTCTGAGCTGCCAGCACTCCTCAGTGTCATGACCGTAGTCGCGGTGATAGCGGCAATATTTGGTGGGGTCCCTGCGGGCCGCGTTTCCTTGGAGAGGGGGAGGTCGGGGGAGCTGGCGTTCGATCTCCATGAGAATCTCCGCTCTCGGGGCAGTGAGAGGAGTGAAGCGACGGAACCCTCGAGGTGGGCTTCGGGAACGGTCCCTTGGTGGCGGCCGCGGGACTCTCTGACGTCGAGGTGGACTCGGTCGGCGGGCGGGTTGGTGCCTGTCAGGGTGCCCAGGCTCTTTCTTCCTTGCTGGCTCGGCTCGGGCGGCTCTCCATGACTCCTCGACCCTGGCATATTTGTCGGCCAGGGCCATCATGTCAGAGAGGGTCGAGGGGTAGTTGACCTCCATTGCTAGGTAAAAGTTGCTCTCCTTCGAAACTCCTCCGGCTAAGGCGGACATAGCCACCTTATGATTGAGGTGATCCACCTCCAGCATGACCTTATTAAAATGGCCAATATAACTTCTTAAGGACTCCCCCTCTTTGTGCTTAACCTCAGAGAGGGAGTCAGACCTCCGTCGCAGGCAGCGGCTGCTGACGAACTGGCTAATGAAAAGATGGCTTAGTTCATCGAAAGAATCGACGGATCTTGGTTTTAAAGTGCTGAACCAAGTCCGGGCAGATCCCCGAAGGGTAGAAGGGAAAGCGCAGCAGAGAACCACGTCCGATGCTCCGTGGAACATCATTATCGATCTGAAGCTACTGAGATGGTCGTCCAGATCAGAGGAGCCATGATAGGGCTCGATGGCGGGTAGCTTCACATGGGAGGGAATAACTTCCTCCATGATCCCCTTAGAGAAGGGGACACCCGGCTCCACCTTAGGCTGGGGCGGCTGGGCTTGCTTTGCGGCATCCAGCTCTTGTCGCATCTCCCAGAGCTATCGGCGGATTTCTTCATCGAGGAGAGCAGAGGGGGCGGGGCGAGGAGCACACTGAGATGGAGTGGAGTCATGGCGAGAATATACCGGAGAGAGGGATCGAGCTCGCCGAGGCCCGGGGAAGTTTCTGCCGCGAGCTTGCTGGGGAGCCGCTTCGGCTTCCTTGGGATGGCGAGGAGGGTCCGCGACTCCATGCGAATTGGAAGAAGAGATCGCCGGATGCATGGGGGGCGCTTCCTCCTCAGGGGAGCGAGGGATAGGGGCGGCCGGACGGGGGACCTCTGGGCGCCCCTGGATTAGGGTGGCCAGAGCCTGCACCTGCTGGACCAGTAGGGCAAACTGGTCCTGGGACACCGGGGCCACCGATGGCGAAGGGGTTTCAATAGGCGGCGGTGGAGGCGCTACATTGTTCACTGGATCAGGCCTTTGAGAAGCGGCCTGATCTCGGACATCGGACACTGCCCTCTTTCGGTTGGCCATGGGAGGATTTCTCTCACAGACCAAGAACCTTGTCTCCTGGGTTACAAGTTTTTAGGGACTTGAGGCCCTCCTTCTAGCGCCAATCTGTTATCGCCAAAATCCGCTCTCCGACTCGGGCGCATTCGATCTCCTGATCGAGCTCCCTCCTGGGCAGACCTGCAAGGAAGCCTACACGCGGGAGGCGCTGGGGGTGGCCCTTCACGGAAGACCCTCCGACGCTCAAGTCAGTAAGGGACCGACGGGCAACAAGATGAGGGGAGAAGGCTCTCGCTGGAGAGTTCCTCCAGAGGGCTCTCGTGGGAGCTTTCATGGCGGAGTGTGAGAACTGCGAATGAGAAATGGGCATAGAATCCCGTACCTGAGAGACTTGAGGGTGGTAGTATTTATAGGCGGTCACCTGACTTCTTGGACATGCTCTGGATGAGGTCTGAGAGTTGTTGGGATTCGAAACGGATTTGAATCAAGTTGTTACAGGGCCGATAGGATCCGTATATGGTTAGTTAGAGATCGACGGCTGGGAGGCGGGGAGAGCTGGCCGATGGCTCGAGACTCAGTAGGTGCATGGTCCCTAGGCCACTATTGTAGGTCATAGGGCACATCTTGGTATGATTCCTTGTTTGGAATCTTATTCTTTTATAGTGAATTTGAACTCTCCCGCGCCAGATTCTGCAGAGGTGTTTTGAACGCTGTGGTTCAGTCATCATGGCTGGCGGAGGCTCGGCGGAGGTAGGTGCCGAGGCACAAGGGGCCAACTTGGATCAGGCGGGGCCGGCTGGGAAGATGCCGGGGGTGCTTGGGAGGCGCTGGGGCCGGCTGGGAGGATGCCGGGGCCGGCTGGGTTGAGAGTGCCGGGGCCGGCTGGGAGGTGCCGGGGGCTGACTTGGATCAGGCGGTGCCGGCCGGGATGAGAATGCTGGGGCCGGCTGGGAGGATGTCGGGGCCGACTTAGAAGAGTGCCAGGGCCGACTTGAATCAGGCAGGGCCGGCCGGGATGAGAGTGTCGGGGCCGACTGGGATGAGAGTGTCGCGGTCGGCTGAGAAGAGTGCCGGGGCCAACTTAGAAGAGTGTCGGGGCCAACTTGGATCAGGCGGGGCCGGCCGGGATGAGAGTGCCGGGACGGCTGGGAGGTTGCCGGGGCCGGCTGGGAGGATGCCGGGGCCGACTGAGAAGTGCCGGGGCCGCCTGGCTTGGACACATCGGGGCCGGCTGAGAAGAGTGCCGGGGCCGACTTGGATCAGGCGGGGCCGATTGGGAGGTTGCCGTGGGCCGACTTGGAGGATGCCGTGGTCGGCTTGGAGGTGCCGGGGCCGGCTGAGTTGAGTGCCGGGTCCGGCTAGGAGGATGTCGGGGCCGGCTGAGAGGTGTCGGCCTTTGGGGCCGTTGGTCTTGGAGCCGTCAGCCTTTGGGGCCGTCGGTCTTGGAGGTGCCGGTTTTGGAGGTGTCGGCCTTTGGGGCCGAAGGTCTTGGAGGTGCCGGCCTTGGAGCTGTCGGCCTTTGGGGCCGACGGTCTTCGAGGTGCCGGCCTTGGAGGTGCCAGTCTTGGAGGTGTCGGCCTTTGGGGCCGACGGTCTTCGAGGTGCCGGCCTTGGGTTGCCGGTCTTGGAGGTGTCGGCTTTTGGGGCCGATGGTCTTCGAGGTGCCGGCCTTGGAGGTGCTGGTCTTGGAGGTGTCGGCCTTTGGGGCCGACGGTCTTTGGAGGTGCTGACCTTGGAGGTGCCGGTCTTGGATGTGCCGGCCTTGGAGGTGCCGGTCTTGGAGGTATCGGCTTTTGGGGCCGACGGTCTTTGGAGCCGTCGACCATTGGGGCCGTCGGTCTTTGGAGCCGTCAGACGAAGGTTGATAGCTCGGCTAGGGCCGAGAGATGAGGTAGGTTGGCTGGAAGAGCCGACAGACGAAGGCCGATAGCTCGGCTGGGGCCGAGAGATGGGATAGGTCGGCACCTCGAGGACCCCTGATTCGGTGAGGGGTTGGAGCATCTCAATTCACCGACCTATCCTTGGCGGGCGTCGCTCAATCGAACGGGAATCAGGGCTGACCTTAGCCGCGTGCACGATTAATGACGCATGACGATTTTACCCCCCAACATCTGCAAAAGAGATTCAAATCTAGCAGGAAGATTGCTCTTTCCAACTTACCCCTTTATATTACGAGTCGATCTAAATATAAGAAGTTACAGTAACAAGTAGATGGATGGTAAGAAGGATTTATTTGAAAAAGCTTAAGCTTCTATAATATTTTTATTTTCATGATACCAAGAAAAGATGGGTTTTGTAGATATATATTGACATATATATCATCACGTAAAATTTCCATCCCAAGACTTGATGATGTATTGGATGATCTTATTATTTCTATAGTTTTTTTCGAAATTAATATCCACAATGGCTATCATCAAATTCTATGACTAGAGATGAATGGAAGATTGCTTTTAAAACTAAGAATGGGTTATGTGGTTGGATGGTCATGCTGTTCAGGTTAACTAATGTTTCTATATTATTTCATGCAAATAATGAATCAGGTATTAAAACTTTTCATTAGCAAATTTGCAGTTGTTTATTATGGTAAATTCTTGATATATGGTAAAAGTATTGAGGAGCATATGGAGTAGTTGACAGTAGCATTATAAATGCTTCAAAGAGAGAAATTATATATCAATTTGCAAAATGTGTTCTCATGTAGCCTAAGGTTGTTTCTTTAGGATTTATAATTTCATCAGCAGGCATAAAGGTACATCTTAAAAAAATAAAAGCTAGCGTACATAAGGTCAAAAGCTTCCTTGGACTTCCTTCTTTGCATCAATGATTAATTAAAAATTTAGTAACATTATGGCACTTATTATTGAATGCATGAAGTAAGGTCATTTCTAATCAGCAAAGGAATCTAACAAAGCTTTTGAGCTAATCAAATAGAAATTGACCCAACATCCTATCCTTCATGTACCAAAATTTAATAAAATATTTGAAGTAGTTTATAATGCATCTCATATTGGCACTAATAGTATGCTTGGTCAAGAAGAACATTCCATTACATTTTTAGCTAGAATCTTATTGATGATAAGAAATAGTACTCTATATATGATGTAGAACTTTATGCAATGGTTCAAGTTCTTAAGCACTAGCCAAAAAATTTAATCCATAAGGAATTCATCTTGTATTCTGACCATGAAGCCCTTAAATACATAAATCCTTAGAAGAAGCTTAGCTCCAAGCATGTTAGGTGGATAAGTTATCTTTAAGGTAGTGTTTGATAGAAAAAATATTATCCCTGAATAAGTGTATGGGATAGAGTTTATCCCCTGGCTATCCCTAGGGATATTCCTTGGCTATCCCATTGATCATATCAAATGCAAAAATGTAAATCCATAGGATAACTTTTTTTATTCTTATTTGAAGGGATAACCAGTTATTTCTGCATTTTCTAAAAAATAAATTGAGGGGATAACCCATGGTTAACCATGGGTTATCACTCTGGTTAACTTTTTTCCAACTATCCTTCATAGTTATGGCTTTTGGGAATAAGAGGAGATATCTTCTGGATAACCCCTCTTATTCTTTATTTCAAACACTACCTAAGAGTTTAGTTTTCATCTCAAATATAAGGCAAAAACTAAAAATAAGTTTATCGATACCCTAAGTCCTAGAGCTAACTTACTAGTCTCCATGACTAATGTAGTAATCAGATTTGAACAAATCAAGAATCTGTGCAAAAGATAAAAACTTTAGAAAGGTCTATATACCACTCTTCAAAATAGAAAAAAATATAAAGGATGTAAATATTTTATCTATGATGGTTATCTCTTTCAAAGCAATAGATTATATATCCTTAATTCATATCTTTGAGTTTCCTTATTCATGAATCACGTGCTGTGAAATTAGCTGACACTTTAATAGTGATAAAACTTTGATTTTACTCAAGGATAGATTTTACGGGCTCTCAATGAGAAATGATCACTACAATAATTTTTAAGAATAACGATGTTCAAAAAGTGATTTTTTGATGCTTTTTAGCATTAAAAAGTAGCATTTTGATGCATCTTAAAGCATCAAAATAGCATCGGTAACATCGATTAACACTCCCAATGCCATAAAAAGCATCGGAGAATTACGTTGTCGATATTTTAAAAAGCATCGACATCATAAATTTGGCTCCCCTTCAGCTGATTCTGGCTTGGCTAATTTTGGTTCCTGATGCTTAGTTGGCACCGTATTCCCTTCGACTAATTCTGGCTCGACTAATTATGGTGCCGACGCTATTAAAAGCATCGGCGTCATAAATTTGGTGTCCACTTATTTTTCTCCTCCTGACAACTGCAGTTGAAAGGTGCCCTTTTAAAGTTCTGGCTTCACAGCGAGCACTTTAATCAAGTGCAAAACCTACCAACCTCCTGCCCACACACACACACACGCGCGCACACACACACACACATAAAAAGAAACCCTTAATTTTAAAGCCGGGTCAAGCAGTAGCTACCACAGTATAGTCCCTATTAGCATGCAATCATAGTCTGAGGAGAGATGCCTTCTACGAGATGAGAAATAGCTATCAATACCGATTATGAAGTGCAATCTCTTATAATAATTCATAATTAGTCTTAACAGTGAACAATGTCTATAAGCAAAACTGGAGCTCTGCCTCATCAACATAAGGACTCTGAAAGGATTAATAAGATAGTTTTTGCTACTGCAATATGAAAGTAAGATAAAAGCATATGCAAAGTTGATGCAAACCATGAATTATGGAGGAAACTTGCATGGCAAGGCAACAACAAAAGCCTCTTAAAAGCAAGGTAACAACAAAGTCATAGATCCTGGAAATTCCATAGTCATAGTGTTGGGAATTACGTATGTTTTATATGAATCAAATTCATATATCATGTAGCAGAAGATAAAATAAATACGAATTTAATTTTCAAAGCCCAAGATCCTCAAGGAACAAATTCAGTTAACAAGAAATAACACATGATTTAATAATAGATCATACCTTGTTCTTTATTGGGGATGAAGCCTGATGAAGCCGATAAATGATTTACCACTAGCCATCCATGTGTCCGGCCTTTAATGATGATCCATGCGAAGATCTTTGGATGATGTCTTCTAAGGATTGGATGATAACCTTCTTGCGAGGGGTGTTAGCGCCTCTTCTCTTTTTTAATTGATTTTCCAAATCAAGAAAGAAACAATTTTTTGATCAAGATCAAATCTTGATCAATCAAGAGAGAAAAGATTTCTTGATCAAGATCAAATCTTGATCAATCAAGAAAGGAAAGATTTCTTGATCAAGATCAAATCTTGATCAATCAAGAAAAGAGAGAAAGCCTTTCTTCAACAATCCAGGAAGAAGGACGTGAGAGAGAGGAACTTTCAACCCTTCAAGAGAGAGAAGGACGTCCTAGAGAGAGAAAAGATGTTTTAGAAAGAGAAAATGGGTGTTAGGCATCCAAGAGAGAGAAAAAGGAGTTAGGTGTGCATCTCGAAGGGGATATCTCTCTCCTTTTGATACATGAAAAGGAGGTTGTGTGGTTCCAAAAAAAGAAGAATTTTGTTTCAACCACCTAACCATTCAACCATATCAAGTTGATAACAAATTATCCTAACAAATGTAGGATATTTGTTATAACAAATTATCCTAACAAATTTAGGATATTTGTTATCATGATAATGTTAGGATTACAATCACCAAACCACATTAGAAAATTGGTTATCCCATGAAACCAACGTCGCAACCTTGAATTTGGCTTCATGATGATGCCCCAAATCATGGGTGTTTCCTCCTCCATGATGTGGAGATGGGTCATGTCCATCACATGGGCATGGATCCATCCTCCATGTGGCACGATCTCAGCCCTCGGCTCAATTGGGTTTCCACGAATCAAATCATGCCATCATATGGACCCAATTAAATACCATTATTAATTTCAATTAATCTAAGCCATCCATCACATGGATCAAGCCTAATTAATGGATTTCATATGTACATCACATGTACAAAAGGTCTCCCTTGAACACAAAATTCTTTTCTCTATGATGAATCCTATTCATCAATTTCATGTTCTCTCATTAAGATTGAGTCAAATCAATCCTAATTAATTGGTCATCTAATTTGAATTAAGTCCAACTTAATTCCATTTTAACTTCATCCAAAATCTCTTAATGCGTGTGACCCATTAGGTCCCTTGACACGTTGGTAATAATCATGTCCCTAATATTGACCCTAAGGATGGCCTGGTAACACTTGTCCAAGTCAATTCTTTGATCAAATCAACTCTTTGATTAAGTCAAAGAATCCATGATTATAGATCATGAGCGGCCTCTAGCAAAGCATCATGACCACCCAAGTGTTAAGGGTTTTGTTGACGTGGTCATCAACACCTGTCCATGAACGGTTAACGTACGATTCAATCCCTTCATCACATATCCCAGATCAATCAGTGGTATGGAATGTGTCAACCATGTAATTGATCTTTATTTACTTGATCTCAAAAAAATTGACTCATATGAATTAGAACTTCGAAACCATTTCGAATTCCAACTCAACCTTGCAAGGATTTAACAGTCAATTTAATCCATCAAGTGGTCGTGGGATATAACCCTTTCTATCAAGGGAGACAATCCTATCTTGATCAAATACCACTTCATATGCTTCATGTCATACCCAATTGACACCATATTTGCCACCCATGGCTAGAGCGACGTTTGCATGTCGTCAAAGCATGATATTCCACACATGAGGTGCAATGAAGATCTCAAGTCAAAGGATCACTCGCACCACCATCATCAGAGATCAACCATCGACACTATATAGAATATCCATATGGGATCTCTGTGCGGGTCATCCAATGCATCGTTACAATAACGAACATCCACATACCTATCCAAATATCTTCATACTTAAACTTGCAAGATTAGCTGCTCACCACAAGGATGAATATATGCAATGTGTGCTAGTCTCATCGGCATTCGACAGTGCCCAATCCTGTCTATGCATCGACTAGAAAAATTTAAAGAATCGAACCATAATGTGTAATTTTGGATCTCATAATTTGTAATCTTTATTACAAATTTCATATGCACTGTTCATATTCTTTTGGACTTTATCTCACAAGTAAAATATATCTATATATATAAAATACATCCGGATAGATAAAGAAACTAATAAATTTGATTTACATTCATAAAGAAATGTACAAACTAGCATATAATCCGATTGGATCTAGGGCATACACTAACAATCTCCCACTTGCACTAGAGCCAATCACCCATGTATCTAATACCAAGTGACTCAGCATAACTATCATGCTTCTGCTGCGGCAGGACTTTAGTGAACGGATTGGCAATATTATCATCCGTGGGGACTCATTTTATTTTATATCATTCCTCCCACTGATTTTCCTAATCACATGATATTTTTTGAGTACATGTTTGAACCTCTAATGAGACCTTGGTTCCTTGGCTTGCGCAATAGCTCCATTGTTATCACAATACAAGAGTATTGGATTAACAATGCTTGGAACCACTCCAAGTTCAGTGATGAACTTTTGATCCAAACTATTTCTTTAGCTGCATCTGATGCTGCGATGCACTCGGCTTAGTTATAGAGTCGGCAGTTATCTCCTGCTTGGAACTCTTTCAGCTGACTGCACCACCATTGAGTGTGAACACATAGCCTGATTATGATTTATAATCATCTCTATCAGACTGAAAACTAGACTCCGTATAACCCCAAATTATAAGATCGGGTCCTCCATAAATCAAGAGCATATTCTTAGTCCTTCGCAAGTACTTAAGGATATTCTTTCCATCCAATGTTTCTCACTAGGGTTTACCTGATATCTACTCGTGATACTCAAGCCATAAGAAATATCAGGCCTCATACATAGCATCGCATACATAATGGATCTAATTACTAATGCGTATGGTATCCTATTCATGTACTCTCTTTCCTCTTGGGTCTTAGGACTCATATCCTTGGAGAGATGTACCCCATGCGATATTGGCAGGAATCCCTTCTTGGATTCCTTCATGCTAAACCACTTTAGCATCTTATCTATGTATGTGGATTAGGTTAATCCAAGTAACCTTTTTAGATCTATCTCTGTAGATCTTTATACCTAGTATATAGGCTGCTTCTTCCAAATCCTTCATGGAGAATTGACCTGACAACCAATCCTTCACTTCTTTAAGAAAGGATACATTGTTTTCTATTAATAATATGTCATCCACATATAATATTAAGAAATAATATCACTCCCACTAACCTTCTTGTACACACATGGATCATCCTCATTTTTGATGAAATCAACTCTTTGATTGTCACATCAAATCGGATGTTCCAACTTCTAAAGGCTTGCTTAAGTCCATAAATAGACCTTTGTAGCTTGCACACTTTCTGAGGATCTATGGATTCAAAACCCTTTAGTTGTGTCATATACACATCCTCCTCTAAATTTTAATTTAGGAAGACGGTCTTGACATCTATCTGCCAGATCTCATAGTCAAAATATGCTGCTATTGCTAGCAAAATCCTTATGGACTTATGCATGACTACGGATGAAAAGGTTTCATCAAAGTCAACACCTTGTCTTTGCTTATAACCTTTTGCAACTAGCCTTGCCTTATAGGTAATCACATTACCATCCATGTCGGTCTTCTTCTTGAAAACCTATTTGCACCCAATGGGTTTTACCCCTTCAAGTGGATCAACAAAGNTTAGCAGAAAAAGAAATAAAAATTCTTAAAAATATTTGGATTCCAAGCATTTTCCAAGACAAAGGAAATGAAATATATATGTAAACCAAAATACAAAAATGAAACATAAAAGATTAAAAAAAGGCTAATTACGAATTATTATTTTATATTTTTAAATTTCGACTTAATTATATCAAAGCTAAAATCTTGAAGAGCCCCAACATCTTTACACTCATTACTGTTGCTGCTAATAATAATAATAATATTTGGCATATGCTCCATTCCATCTAAGGGTCAATATTAATTTGTGGTTCTTGAGCTTCACTGAGTTCAATCTTACTCCCACTACCCATTATGAGAATCTCATTCTCTAGAAATATGGCATGTCTTGAGACAAACACCTTTTTCTCAAGTGGGTGGTAGAAGTAATATCCTTTTGTTTGTTTTGGATATCCCACAAAATTGCATTTATCAGATCTAGCTTCTAGCTTGTCTGATTCATTACGCTTCACATAAGCGTAACAGCCCAAACCCTTAAATGATTAAGGGATGGTTTCTTTCCATACCATATCTCATAGGGAGTGGAGTTGACCGATTTAGATGGAACTCAGTTTAAGGTATATTCGGCAGTTTCTAGCGCATAACCCCAAAACATTTTTGGAAGATCTGCAAGGCTCATCATGGAACGTACCATGTCTAACCGTATACGATTTCTCCTTTATGACACACCATTATGCTGTGGTGTACCAGGAGGAGTCCATTGAGGAAGAATTCCATTCTCCTTCAAATAATCTATGAACTCATGGCTTAAGTATTCACCACCATCGAAGTCTCGATCTGATCGAAGTATCTTAATACTCTTGTCATTTTGTTTTTCTACTTCACATCTAAATTCTTTGAACTTTTCAAAGGCTTCAGATTTGTGCTTCATCAGATATACATAACCATATCTACTATGGTCATCTATGAACGTGATGAAATAAGAAAAACCTCCTATGGCTTAAATGTTGATGGGTCCACATACATCCGAATGTACTAAACCCAAACATTCAGTTGCTCGCTCGCCTTTTCTGGTAAAAGGTGACTTGGTCATCTTGCCAAGTAAGCATGACTCGCATTCCTCAAAGATTCCCAATCGAATGAGCCCAAGTATCCATCTTTATGTAACTTCGTTAAACGAGTTTCATTTATATGGCCTAAACGACAATGCCATAGGTATGAATCCCTAGAATTATTTGATTTTAATCTTTTTGATTCAATATTGAGAATAGGGGCTTGAAGATTAAGAACATAAATTCTGTTGAACAATTCAGCAGAACCAAAGAACATTTTGTTCCAAAAAATAGAAATACCATTATTTTCAATTTCAAAAGAATACCCATTCATTACTAAACATGAAACGGATATGATATTCTTTGTTATGTTCGGCACAAAGTAACAATTACTAAGTTCTATTTCAAGCCCTGTGGGCAAAGATAAAAAGCAAATTCCTACAGCTAATGCAGCAACCTTTGCTCCATTTCCCATGCGCAGAATCACTTCATCCTTTCCCAGTCTTCTACTGTTTCTTATCATCTGCATATTAGTACAAATATGAGACCCACAACCGGTATCCAATACCCAAGTGGAATAAGAAGTAATAGAAGAATACATCTCAATTATGAATGTACCTGATGTTGAAGCATCAGTATGCTTCTTTTCTTTTAGACTTGCCAAATAAGCCCTGCAGTTACGCTTTCAGTGCCCATCCTTGTTACAGAAGTGACATTTTCCTTTGGCTGCATCCTTCTTGGCTATATTCTTCTTAATGCCTTTTGTTCGCTTGGTTGTCTTGGCCTTTGGGCCTTATTCTTCTTCAGACGCTTCTTCTGAGTGCCTGAAGATTCTACAACCATCAATTGCCCTTTTTCCTTTTTGATGCTAGGCTCAGCATTAGTCAGCATATTTGCAAGCTCTGGCAATGTAGCCTCAAGTCTGTTCATGTTGAAATTCAACACAAAATGCGAATAGCTAGGAGGCAATGACTGTAAAACCAAATCGATACTCAGTTCATGGTCCATTACGAAACCCAATCACCCTAACTTCTCAATCAAATTGATTATTTTCAGCACGTGTTCACCCACTGATGAACCCTTAGTCATTTTGCACTGAAATAGCTCTTTGGAGGTTTGAAACCTCTCATAGCGAGATTGTGCACCAAACAACTCTTGCAGGTGCATCAAAATCTCATGAGCATTTAAATGCTCATGCTGTTTTTGAAGATCTGGTGACATAGATGCCAACATCAAGCATGCGGCCATCTCTTTAGCATCTCTATGCCGATTGTATGCAGAAGAACTTCATTTGAAGCATCCGTAGGTGGGACCTTGGTGCTACCTCATCAAGGACATATAGGATTTTCTCAGATCGTAGAACGATCTTGATATTCCTTAGCCAATCAGGAAAATTAGGTATGGTTAGCTTGTTGGATTCTAGGATACCTCTGAGATTGATGTTCACACTCATGGTGTCTCTAATAACTGGAAAAAAATAGAACGAGTCAATTATTATGAATGCAAATCATCGATTTAATATGGAAATGTTAACATTTTAATTAAATCGATTTCTCCCACTATTTATCGAGCTCAATAGCCCTCTCTATTAATCTCAAAAAATTATCAAATAATTTTCTAGTGGGCTAGGACCCTCAAATTGACTTACCTTGACCTTGGCTATGGCACAACAAATCTTAGTAAGCCAAATTAGGTAGATTTGTATCAATCACATCAAATGTGACTCCTAGATCATTTAGGGGACATTGCCTTGTCAATCACATCTGATGTGATCACCCTAAACATTGCCTCTAGATTAGACTGACCCTGACTATGGCCAATTATGCCAGCTAACCTAGTTAAGTCAACCCATTGTTCCCCAATCAACTCCTCATAGGTTCACTTGATCTTGGCTATGGCACAACAAATCTCATGCCCTAATGATTTTGTATCATGTGAACAATGGAAGGCTAATGACTTAATATTCGTGGAGGAATTTAGCGCATTTAGGTCCCATCATGTATGTACAACATTTGTATCATGCTAGGTTACATATCCTATATGTGAATTTTAGATTAATTTCAATTAACCTAAATTTATAAGATCCAATCTTATGATTGGGACTCCTAATCAAATTAGGATCCTGATCACTATCTAATATGAGAACCCTAATCATGTGACCAAATCGATTGCTACCATCCTGATTAACCTTAATTGATCTAATCAATTAAGAGCTTTCTTAACAATGGCCATATCAGCTGATCAATGGGGTCCTATTTAGCATACCCTTCGATCCCATTGAATGGTTTTCCAGGCAGCGAATGGAGCAATTAAAAACCATGATCGCACCTTTCCAGACACTATTGTAGTTAAGCCCAATTGATTTGATTAATTATGGAATCATAGGATCAAACAATGATGGTTAAATCTAATTTTTCTTAAACCTTATCATCTATTACACATTATGATAAGATAAGATAGTGATCTTTAGGGATTTATGATAAGTGTTAAATATTTTATAATAATTTATTTTATATATTTGTCTTATCATTATCTGTTATGATAAATTTGTTTTCATCACATGAAAATCCTAATTGGTCTCTATCATAACATCCCTAACATGATAACATGTCAAAATTTAAAATTTTAATTTTAATCTTGATTATCATGTTATCATGATATAATTATTTTTAGACTTTAATCACATTATTTATCATGTCAAAATTAAATTCTGAACATGATATGTTAAATTTCAGCCTTTATGATTATGTCACACATAAATCATAATTTTTAATTTTTAACATGATCAAATCTAAATAATTCACGTTTATTATCATATAATAAACTTATTAAATATTTAATCGTCATCATATGGTAATATTTATATTTTACATCGCACGTAAAATTTAGATCTATGTTTATAAAAACTAGAACTCAGGTAATCTATCAAATTAACTGAATTTGAAGCCTGAGGAGGCTCTGATACTACTATTGGAAATTTTGTATGTTATATATGAATCAAATTCATATAACACGCAGCGGAAAATTAAAAAATAAATACGAATTTAATTCCCAAAGCCCAAGATCCTCAGGAACAGATTCAGTTAACAAGAAATAACACATGATTATTTTAATAGATCATACCTGTGTTCTTTATTGGGGATGATGCCGATGAAGCCGGTAAACGATTTACCACTAGCCGTCCACACGTCCGCCTCTAATGGTGATCCACGCGAAGATCTTTGGATGATGTCCTTTCAGGATTGGATGATAACCTTCTTGCGAGGGGTGCTAGCACCTCTTTTCTTTTCTATTGATTTTTTAAATCAAAAAAAGGATTTCTTGATCAAGATCAAATCTTGATCAATTAAGAGAGAGAAAGGACGTCCTAGAGAGAGAAAGGATGTTTTAAAGAGAGAAAGGAGGTGTTAGGCATCCAAGAGAGAGAACAGAGGAGTTCGGTGTATCTAAGGGGGTATTCTCTCCCTTTTATACATGAAAAGGAGGTTGTGTGGTTCCATAAAAAAGAGATTTTATCACAACCACCTAACCATTCAACCTTATCAAGTTGATAACAATTATCCTAATAAATTTAGGATATTTGCTATCATGATAATGTTAAGATTACAACTACCAAACCACATCCTTAAAAATTAGAAAATTGGTTATCCCATGAATCCAACGTCGCAACCTTGAATTTGGCTTCATAAGAATGCCCCAAATCATGGGGTTCACTCCTCCATGACGTGGAGATGGGTCATGTCCATCACATGGGCATGGATCCATCCTCCACGTGGCACGATCTCAGCCTCTCGATTTAATTGGGTTTCCATGAATCAAATCATGCCATCATATGGATCAAATACCATATTATTAATCTCAATTAATCTAAGCCATCCATCACATGGATCAAGCCTAATTAATGGATTTTATATGTACATCATATACAAAAGGTCTCTCTTTTGAACAAAAAATTCTTTTCTCTATAATGAATCATATTCATCAATTTCATGTTCTCTCATTAAGATTGAGTCAAACCCAATCCTAATTTATTGGTTATCTGATTTGAATTAAGTCCAACTTAATTCCCATTTTAACTTCATCCAAAATCTTCTTAATGCGTGTGACCCATTAGTCCCTTGACACGTTGGTAATAATCATGTCCCTAATATTAACCCTAAGGATGACTTGATCAACACCTTGTCCAAGTCATGAATTCTTTAACCAAATCAACTCTTTGATTAAGTCAAAGAATTCATGATTATAGATCATGAGCGGCCTCTAGCAAAGCATCATGACCACTCCAAGTGTTAAGGGTTTGTTGATGTGGTCATCAACACCTGTCCATGAACGGTTACCATACGATTCAATCCCTTCGTCACATATCCCAGATCAATCAGTGGTATCGAATGTGTCAACCATATAATTGATCTTTGTTTACTTGATCTCAGAAAAATTGACTCATATGAATTAGAACTTCGAAACTATTTCGAATTCCAACTCCACCTTGCAAGGATTTAACAGTCAATTTAATCCATCAAGTGGCCGTGGGATATAATCCTTTCTATCAAGGGAGATGAATCCTGTCTTGATCAAACACCACCTTCATGTGCTTCATATCATACCCAATCGACACCATATTTACCATCCGTGGCTAGAGCGACGTTTGCATATCGTCAAAGCATGATATTCCACACATAAGGTGCAATGAAGATCTCAAGTCAAAGGATCACTCGCACCACCATCATCAAAGATCAACCATCGACACTATATAGAATATCCATATGGGATCTCTGTGCGGGTCATCCAATATATCGTTACAATAACGAACATCCACACCATATCCAAGTATCTTCATACTTCAGCTTGCAAGATCAGCTGCACACCACAAGGGTGAAGATATGCAATGTGTGCTAGTCTCAACGGCGTTCGACAGTGTCCAATCCTGTCTACGCATCGACTAGGAAAGTTTAAAGAATCGAACCATAATGTGCAATTTTGGATCTCACAATTTGTAATCTTTATTACAAATTCCATATGCACAGTTCGCATTTTTTTGGACTTTATCTCATAGGAAAAATATATCTAATATATATATGAAAAATACCTGGATAGATAAAGAAACCAATAAATTTGATTTGCATTCATAAATAAATATGTACAAACTAGCATCTTATCCAATTGGATAGGGCACACTAACAATATCATCGATCCCTTCTCTCTTAAAACAATTGTTGTATTTTTCGTTCATGTCTCCTTCATCCTTCATCTGCTGTGTCAAAGATGCGTCTTTATCCTATGCTTATAGTCCAGTAGTAGAGATTCAGCCTTACATGAAAAAAAATTAATTACAAATAAAAAACAAATTTTAGTTTGCTTAAGGGAACTTATAGAGCAAAGAAGTGAACTATTTTATATTTTAATTAGAAGCTAAAAGTAAATTTGATTTATGTTTTCTTATAAAGAAAATAATAATAAAAATTAATATATATTGAAATATTTTTGATGAAAGCCGCATTTGCTAATAAGAATTCTTTTAAGATAACACATATATATATATATATATTACTTGTATTCATTTTTTTTTTGTCCTATTATATATATGGATGGGAATCCAGTAGAATACGTCTTAGGGAGTCTTTGGGAGAGAGTCCTTGGGCTTAAATAGGAGAGAAGAAAGGGAGAATAGGAAAATTACCTCACCAGGATCTTCGGATGCTTTTATAAAGATCTAAAAAAAAAAGTTTATTATGAGCTAGACTATGTATGAGGAACGATAGGCTTGAATCCCAAGTGAAAACTGTGCCTTGTAATTTTTCCTGATTAATAGGCTCATTTTATATAGTAATGTACTTATCAAGGTAATTATCAAATCAATGTATTATTCATCATAATAATTAGCCAAGTTGTTACCAAAAAAACAATTAGAGTAATTTCAACCTATGATTTTTTTTCAACTAAGCAAGAGGTTGTTCGTATTTGAAATATACAATGCGACATTTTACAAGAAAAGAAAAGAAAAAATCACAAAAAAGGCATACTCTAAGCATGACCCCTCATACACATCTTATGTCTCTTTTCTAATTATATTTAATAGATGAGAACATGAAATTATGATGCACAAAAAGGAAGTGTCTAATTTTTGTTCTCAAGGGCATTATCATAGCTTGTTTCTTCCTCAAGATTAGGACTACAGGAGTTTAAAACACAAACAAATAATGTTAAAGATTTAGCAGTACTACAGCACCGGCCTATTTAGAATATACTAAGACTCCATCAAAAAAAAAAAAAAAAAAAGCGACCATATATACTTATGGAACATAAAATTCACATAAAAACTTTTGCACTGGAGGATCACTCTGAAGCAATTATAGTATCATGTCTGCCGAAATCTTTGCGATGACTTCATGGCAATGGAGACGACGGTCTTAGCCCAGGCTATCAATTCCTCCTTCATCCTCCGTTCGTCTCTCCAAATTAATGGGTCAATTGGCAGATCTTTGTTAGCTCCGGGGATGAGAAGTGGCTTCAGATCTTTCTCCGGGGCACCACCGGTTCTTGATTTGGCGTAGTCGGCCGCTTCGCCGGAGGCGGATGTAGTAGCTTCCAAAGCCATGGGTGGAGGGGCCGTAGCTCTTCTAAATTCGCTTCGATGGATGCCTATTGCCATGGGAGATCCTCTTATTTATGTCATTATTATTATTATTATTATTATTATTATTATTTGCCTTCATAAAAGAGCACGGGGGACGCGCGTTGGCTGACATTTATTTTCTTCGTTATCAAAAGACTGACCTGCGGACAGGCAACAGTGAGGACGTGATGAGTGGGGCAAATTCTATTCGGCCGCATCTTTTCTTTTGCTCAATACCCCCTGTTTTAAAAAAAATAAAAATTTCTAAACTACCCCTCAGCCTCATCTCCTCGGCACCCTCCTCCTTTTGCTCCATCTCTTTCTATCTCTTACCCCCCTTCTCTCCCCCCATTACTACGTATCCTCTCCAGCACCATCTTCCTTCCCTTTTCTCGACCACTCCCTCCACCTGATCTTTCGTCTTCTTTTCTTTTTATCTCATCCTTCTTCCACAATACTCCTCGCTCTTCGGCATCGGCACCCTCTAGCCCTTTCTATTCGGTGACGGCCTTCGTTCGGCCAAACAGGCCGAATGAAAGGTTTTTGTTTGGACGAAGAGTTTTTGTTTGGTCAAACAGGATCGAACAAAGGACCTCTGTTCGATCGAACAACATCGAACCCTCTGTTTGGTCGAACGATATCGAAAGGAAAATCGGTGCTGAGGAAGAGGGCACTGGGCTAATACAGAGGACTAAAGAAAAGATGGCCGAAAGGGAAAGGAATGGTGCTAGAAAGAGAAGAAGACGAGGGTGGTGTCGGAGAGAGAGGAAAGGGGGAGGTAGGAGACAGAGAGCGAGGGTATGGAGAGAAGAAAGGGAGGGTAATTTAGAATTTTTTTTTTTAAAAAAATAGGAGGCTTTGCGGCCGAATAGAGTTTCCGGATGAGTGGGTACCAACTCGTTGTCACCCACCTCATTGTAAGCGATTCTGATCCTACCGAATCTTGTCTTTATCTCCAATTATTTTTTGAGACAAGAGCAAAATCAAAGGTTATCTTGTAGGCCCATAGATTGACGTGGTAAAATCTCGATCACAAAAAAATAAAATAAAATCGTTATTATCTATCTTAATAGAATTAATTGGCAGGCTAAGAAGCACTTTCAAAAATCAAATCCATGAAGAAGTCCAATTTCATGATTTTATAATTTATATTTGCTTCCTAAGAGCTTTTTTTTTTGGCAGCTTTAAGTTTTATTTAGGAAATGCAGGAAATAAATGGTAAGACACACATGTTCAAAATATAAATTAGAGTGAAGAAATGAGTAAGGTTATATGCGTTGTAAGAATATTTCAAGCTTTGTAAGTTTCATAGAGTAGTTAATTTTGTAATGAAATCAAGGTGATAATAGAGAAAAGAGGTGTTTGAAAATAGTTTTAGAGCTATATCCACAAACAAAATAGCTATTTTAAGTTTTGATCTATACATTATTTTGAAAGAGCCTGCAAAATATTAATCAAAAGGATGGAGAGGTAAATATTAAAGGTAAGACTTTAACTTAAATTTTTATCTATAAAAATAAAATTTAAATTATGCAAAATCGGTTTAATTTTAAATTTTCTATTTCAAAAGAAGTTCTCTTTTGATATATATATATATATATATATATATATATATATATATATATAGCTGACCTCAAATCCAGTGGCATAATATTTTAAATTTTAAATATAATTTTAATTAGAGTATTATTTTAAAAAAAACTTTTAAAAAGCTTAAAAGCATACTATATTTGTAAAGAGGAGTAGAGATAGTATTTAGAAACAGACAAAAAAAAAAAAGGAATTTAAATATTCGCAAAAGGATAACTAAACTCTAAATATTTCTAGCAAAAGAGAAAGTAAAATATATATGCCAACCAAACTACAATAGTGAAATATTAAAGATTAGAAAAGCGTAATTATAAAATAAATAATATAAATTTTTTAAATTTACATTTAGTTAATTATATCAAATGTAAAATCTTTAATAGCCGCATGCATTATAAATAATAATAATAAAACAATAATAATTTATTAAAAGAAAGGGGAGGTAGGAAAGTTCGAGGCCGCCTTAAAGATCCGAACGTGTTAAGCAAGGTAGGAAAAGGGTTCAATCACGTTTGATGGCAGATGTCCGTACCCTCTGGACGTATCGCAGCCAGGTCTTAGCGTGAAACAAAACCTTATTAGGGAAGGAACGCGTGGCTTGAGAGCTTTTTTTAAGAGTCGTTTTTTAAATAGATGTCCGACTTTTTTTTTTTAGGAATTATTTTTTAAATCAATGTCTTTTGACATCGATTTTAAAATAATGAGATGAAAAATAAAAATATTATAAAATAATATTAAATAAAAAATATTATTTTAAATAATATTTTTTACTTTTATCTTACCTCTCTTTGCTTCATATCCGTCACCATCGATAGGGTGGAGGGCCGCATATCAGTAACAGAAAATTACTTGAAGTGGCAATTTTAGTTCGTAAAAAAAGTAGCGATTTCTCTTGTATTGAGCAGTTACTCAGAGTTACGAGATTTGAGAGTTTCAATGCGGTTTAAATGGATCTTTGAGAGGGTTAATGAGATTTATTGAGTGGCTCGTTTTCAAAAGAGAATCACATGAAGTGGCAATTTTAGTTCGTAAAAAAGTAGCGTACTCAGAGTTACGAGATTTGAGAAAAAGAATTTATTTACAATTAGAATAACGGTCAATTCAATGTCGCAAGCCTCTCCTTCGGAAATGTTTAAATGGATTTTGAATAAATTTTTATATTTTTCAGCAATGTAATGTGAGAGTAACAAGAGAAATCGTCACTTGAAATAGTGATTTTTACGAAATTACCAACTAACGTAATTTTTACGATTTTCATGGCCCTTCATCCCCGTCAAGGGTGGAGCAAAGAGGATGAGATGGAAATAAAAAATACCATTTGAAATGATATTTTTTACTTTAACACCATTTCTACAATTCTTTGTTTTCATTCCCTTATTCTAAAATTGGTATTTTTTTGACACCAGTTTAGATAACGGCTCATTTTTTTAACAGGTGTCAAACAACAGTTTTAAGGTGAAAGATAAAAATTTATGAAAATTAAAAAAATATATTTAAAATAATAATATTTATGAGTTAAAAAATATTATTTAAAATGATGCTTTTAAAAATATCATTTTACATGATACATTTAAAAGTATCATTTTAAGTGACGCTTTTAAACTACCATTTATTTATAAAAAAATTTTTTTAAAAAATATTATTTTAAATAATATATATATATTTAATTTTATTTATATAAAATTTTTATTTTTTATATTAAAATAATAAAATCGTTGTCAAACAACACCGGTTTAAAAACACGGACTCCAGTCGCCCGAGCTTTCAGTCCCCTAAATTCCTTTGCTAGGCATGTGGATGTGGTCTCGCGAGGCCATGCCAATCGAGCACATCTTGTTCGTCTGTACATTAATGCCGTCCAATTCACCACTTACAAAAATAGACTACTAACGTATGTTTCAGGATGGCTAGTAGGAATTATATAAAGTCCATTCAAATATAAAAGCATATTTCAGCATTAGTTCTGAAAAATTATCTGAGCTCGAAACTTGATTTGAATGTTGAAAGTTAGGCAGTGGAGTTTCTAAATAAGAACATTTGACTCAAAATTTAGCAATAAAATATACGATGATGCTGAAATCTAGTTACGAAACCTCAGTTATCAATAGAATAAATAATGAGGGTGACGATTTAAAAATAAAATTATTAGTAAATTCAACGATAAGAACCGAGATGTCCATCGATGCAATTTGTGATAGTGGAAAAAGTATGAGGAAGCATACTAGAGATTCCCAAGAAAGAATCCTTTGATACTAAGTTAATAGAGTGGAATGATGAGGATGGTCAAGAGTGAACCTTACAGCCTTTGGGTTTGTTAAAGAAATAGGATGTAACGGAGAGGAAGAGGGAGCAAGATAGTCCCTTTAGACGTTGGTTATAGAGATGAGTTGTGTTGTTCTTTTGGTCTTCCCCTTGCTCCTGCTCAAGCTTAAGCTTTTTTTTATAGAGACCATTGCATGATATTCCGACATGGGTTCTATATCCGGTGATGGGATTGTATTAGGCATTGTAATCCACATTCTTAAGGCTTGGCTATGGGCTAATTTTCTATATATTAGGGTTGACTTAGGCTTAAAATTGATGCCCATAATAATTTTGGGTTGAGTTTGGGTAAAGAATTGGGCCGGCCTGGATCCAACCCCAAACTAAGTTGACTAGAGCCCAAGACCTAGTCTTATTAGTGAGCCCAAATTGTTGGTTCTCTAGTTTTAGAAATGGAAAGGTTTTTATGCATCGCTTACAGAGCAGGTCGCGCACACCATGTACTTGTATGACCGTGCGTGATCAAGAATAATTTTGCCCTTTCACGCATTGCATGCGTGATTGTATGCGTACATGCGGTGCACGCGGTCATGCATCGTGCAGAAGACTTTTCCTTTAGGTAGTGTTTGAAATAGAGAATAAGAGGGATTATTAAGGGGATATCCTCTCTTATTCCCAAAAGCCATAACTATGAAGGATAACTAGGAATAAAGTTAACCAGAGGGATAACCCGTGGTTAACCATGGGTTATCCCCTCAATTTATTCGTTAGAAAATGCAGGAATAGCTGGTTATCCCTCCAAATAAGAGTAAAAAAAAGTTATCCTATGGATTTATCTTTTTGCATTTGATATGATCGATGGGATAGCCAAGGGATATCCCTAAGGATAGTCAGGGAATAAACTCTATCTCGTACATTTATCAAGAAATAATATTTTTTCTATCAAACACTACCTTAAAAATTGGGGTTAGGTGGGTTGCATAAAAACACCATATGGTGCACCAATGGCTAGCACTAATTACTAGATTTTATACGACATGTGGTTTCTTCAAAAAAAAAACTTCTTAGCTAGGGGAAGGTGGGGGAACACTGAACAGCTTGCTTGATGGGTCAGCCGGAGGGTTAGGTTTTCCTCGCCATCCACTATGTCAGCCCTCCAACCGCCACTGTTTTAAGAGTATGTCGGACAAGAACTCACCGAAGACCAATATCAAGTGCATGCTTTTCTTTCCTTTTGGATCCATTTTGGCCTTTTGGTCTTTGATGAGAGTGGCCGGGGAACTACATCTCCGAAATCAAGGAACCAAATCACCATTGCTGTTGCTGGTGGAGTGATTATGGCTCCATATATAGGTTGGAATCGTACCACATGAATCATACCACATGGTGGATCCATCCATGGCTGTTCTTCCCCCTCTACAATCAGTGGTCTCTGCTCCTACCAACTTCCGTCGGTCGCATCCAACCACCATCTTTATCGATCCTGACTCTTTAATAGATCCCTCAATTGGCTGTCACACCCGGCTGGCTACAAGGGGTAAAAGAATGAAGGATTATGGTCATGTAGAAATTCGATCCATCGGGAATTACCCAAGTCACAACCATCACATAGAAATTCAGCTCTAGATTGAACCTGTCTTCAACCTCTTCAATGGGATGTTCTCACCAACAACACCATCACCGACTTGGTCCACGTCACACCTATATATCACCATGAGTCAGACACTGAGTAGCTATGCTTGGGTGATGCCAGAGAGAATTAAGGAAATTGTCCGAGCTCCCTATTATCTCCTTCAGATCGTTGAGAAATCAGGGCCACAATGGGTCACAAAATTAATTTGTTGTGTTATTATCCTTCAGAGGAATCGAGCTCATTCACTGAAAGGGATGAATTCATGGGACTAAACTAGATAAAGAGGAGTCAAAAGTTGATATAATTAGAAGAAACAAGGGGCAACTATGAGTTAATAAAATTCAAAAAGAAGTATGATATGAAAATATTTTTTATATTTTAAAATTAAATAAAAATAAATTTTATAACTTTTAATTCTTTTTAGTGATGCCGTAAATAATTCTAACTTCAAGGACTTTGTATAAAGGCATTAGGACCTAAGGATATTTTATGATAGAGTTAGATGATTAAGATTGAGATTTTATTTTTTTAAAAAATATAAAAATATATAATAGCTGAAGTCACAAATAAAAAAATTTGCAAACAAAGTGCAAACATCATGATCAGCCTATAAATTCTTAAAGATTTCACAAAAGTTGTACTAAATGATGGGACTGATGGAGCCACACTCAATCAATGGTGGAGATCACGCATTCGAACGAATCCCTTATCTGATAGAGCTGATAAGGTTACACCTAATCAACAGTGATGATTACTCTTTTAGAGCACCTCGAGCCAGCTATCCGGGTAGAACCTCCAGATGGCCACTCAGGTAGGACCTCGAGCCAGCTACCCGGGTAGGACCTCTAGGTGGCCACCCAAAAAGAACCTCGATCCGGTTAACCAGACCAACCGGGTAGGACCTCTAGTTGGCCACCCGGATAGGACCTTCAAACAGTCACCCGAGAAGGACCTCGACCCGGCTACCTGGATAAGACCTTCAAGTGACCACTTGGGTAGGACCTTCAGTCGGCCACTCGAGTAGAACCTCTAGGCGGCCACCTTGGTAGGACTTCCAATTGGCTATCCGAGAAGGATCTCGACCTAGCCACCCGGGTAGGACCTTAAGGTGAACACCCAAGTAGGACCTCCAGTCGGCCATCCGGGAAGGACTTCGATCCGGCCACCCAGGTAGGACCTCCAGGTAGCCACCTGGGGTAAGACCTCCAGTCGGTCACCTAAGCAGAATCCTTTGAGGGGACCACTTGTACAGTCCAGCTGTTTAGACTGCTCGTACGATCTTTCCAAAGTCCGACATCTCAGCAGAGACGTGAGAGACAAATTCGGCGAATCCCGGCTACTTAGGCCGGCGAGTTCTACTAACCTTGGGATGACTGCATAGGTCTGACAAGCCTTGCCAATCTAGCGATGGTTGTCCAGGTCTGACAAATCCTACCAACTTTGACATGCCACGTAGAGAACAAATTCTACCAATTCTAACATGCCATGTGGAAAGCAGATCTCGTCCATCTGGTTACGCTGCGGGCTACTCCTTGACAGTTCATTACATCGTGACCCCCATGAGCTTCCATAAAATGGGTACGAGGGACCCTTGATCAGGTATGAACACCTACGCTCATACAGAGCATCTCTCTCTAAGACTCTCGAGTTTTCTTTCAAGCTCACGACTGCTGCTCAGGTCACTAACTTAAACATCGAAAGGTCCCTGCCGAAATCTCTAGCCCTAGGAACTTTTTGCAGGCTTCTGATTGAGCTAAGCCAACTGAAGGATCCTTAGCTCGCCGAAGAAGGTGATCAGACGCTCCCTGACGATCAAGGAAGGTGACTTGGTGACAATAGATTGGTATGCCAGGAAGGAGGGTGAGAGAGAGCAAACCAGTAACACCAAGCTGGACTCCGCAATGAATGGTGCCCGAATCTTGATGCATTGGGACTCTACACTCCTCTCGCTTGGTGGATGCAAGGCACGTGGCTGCACAAGCTCAGAAATGGAGGGGCATTTGATGGGGCTGATGGATCCACACCCAATAAACGGTAGAGATCACACTTTCGGATGAACCCCTCATCTGATGGAGCTAATAAGGTCACGCTCAATCAACGATGGTGATCACCCTTCCAAAGCACCTCTAGCTGACCATTTAGATAGGACCTCCAATCGGCCACCTGGGTAGGGCCTCCAGCCGGCCACTAAAGAAAAACCTCGATCTGACCACCCGGGTAGGACCTCTAGGCAGCCACCTGGGTAGGACCTCCAATCGGCAACCCAGGAAGGACCTTGACCTGGCCACCTAGGTAGGACCTTTAGGCGGCCATCCGGGTAGGACCTCCAGTCGTCCACCTAGGAAGGATGTCGATCCAGCCACCTGAGTAGGACCTCCAAGCGGCCACCTGGGTAGGACCTCCAGTTGGCCCACTCGGGAAGGACCTCGACCCGGCCACTCGGGTAGAACCTCCAAGCGGCTACCCGGGTAGGACCTCTAGTTGGCCATCCGAGTAGGATCCCTTGAGGAGACCACTCGTACTACCCAGCTGCTTAGACTACTCGTACGATCTTCCCATAGTTTGGCATCTCAACAGAGATATGGGAGAGAAATCCGACAGATTCCGACTGCTCAAACCTGATGAGTTCCGCCAACCTGGCGACGACCGCTTGGGTTTGACAAGCCCTACCAATCCGGTGATGGCTGCCCAGGCCTGACAAATCTTATCAACCTTGACATGCCATGCAGGAAACAAATCCTGCTAATCTTGACATGCCATGTGGAAAGCAGATCCCGTCCATCTAGTTATGCTGCAAGCTACTCCCTAACAGTTCGTTACATCGTGACCCCTATGAGCTTCCATAAAATGAGTAAGAGGGACCCTTGACCAGGTATGAACACCTATGCTCACATAGAGCATCTCTCTCTAAGACTTTCGAGCTTTCTTTCAAGTTCACGGCTGCTTAGGGCACTAACTTGAGCGTCGAAAAGTTCTACCGAAATTTTTGTCCTAGGGACTTTTTATAGCTTTCAATCGAGTCAAGCCTACCGAAGAATTTCTAGCTCGCTGGAAAAGATTATTGGACGCTCGGCGGTGATCAAGAAAAATGACTTAACGACAACGCTAAGCAATAAAATACATTTTACTTCTAGCTGCCTGGCGATGCCTTCTACCATTTGAGGATTTTGTTTGACTGCTGCAATTGCTACTTCAAAATTGTTTCATTAAAAAATAAGGGAATAATTGTTTCAAGGGAAAAAAATAAGGTAGCAGACTTTCAAATCAAACATTAAAATTACGGGCACATAAAGTGAAAGGATTACATGCTTGCATGCATTGTCTCCATAAAACTATAAGGGTTATAAAAAAAAACCCCGAAGATTGTTTAATACTTGTGGAAGTCTCAGCTGTGATCATTAATAAACCAGAAGTTACAAATTCTGCCACCTAATGGGGTTGAACGATTGGGATTATAGTTCAGTCTTCGTACAGGGAAAAGAAAAAGTACGATAGCTAAACTCATCTTTTGATTTATCTTAATTTTCCTCCAACTTTATATCCGGTCCCAAACAACGCAATACCAGCATATTAAAAGATGTTAATTAATTGGATACAGTAACACAAAAGGAGCCAAAGTTTATTCAAGGATGAGAAGAGGCAAATCAAGTACAGGACTAGCTCAGATAGAAGGATAAGAATCTATGCTACAAGGTCTCTGCAAATTCAAAACCATAACTTAAATCTTCCCGGCCGGTAAGAGAATCAGACGCCATAATTTCATTCATACTTGACAAGTAGAGAACACAAGAGAAAGGGAAACTATTCTCCAAAACTAGTGAAGTAGTGATAATTAACAGTCATGTCCTTCCTTAAAAACCACTGTAATTAACGTCCAATGGACTGGATTCCTACCTTTATGCCTTTTAATTGTAATCAGAATGGTGGTTGTGTAGACTTATTAACTTTCCAATATCCAATCGACTCATATGCATGATAGATGATGTAATTGGACGTGTCATTAATCAAAATAGGAAGGAATTTATTTTGATAAAAATAATTTGAAGGTCCTCCTAATCAAAGTTTTAAAGATTGGATCAGACAACGAACCAGCTTAACATTTGGGTCGTGTGTCAATCGGTTCGACTGAATAAACTAGTTTGATATAATATTATAATTAAATTTTAATTTAATAATATAAAAATAATAAAATATAAATATCAATTCAAATGAAAATTTTAAAAATTTAAAAATTGGATTGAAACGATTTAAAATCCGATCGGTTCAATGGGTTTTTTTAGTTTTCATCGGGTTATATAAAAGCCAACTTTAATAATAACTGGACTAATGACCGATTTGTGATTGGATCAATTTGATCGATCGATCTGATCTAATTTTTAAAACAATGCTTTTAATTCATGTATAAATTGCACTTTTCTTATAACGTAACGAGGGAGGGGAAGCCAAAAAGTTGTGAGGGCGCATAAGAGATTCAAAAGGATGATGCCGGCCTCTTTTCATGTGTTAAATAAGTCTATAACAGAAAACTTGTTATAGCATGGAAGGTATGAGCTATTCTTAAAACCAATGAAATCTAAGAACGTAGCGCTTTGCGGAGTTGGATGGTCTCACCTAAATAACAGCTACTTTGCATCTCACTTAAATAACAACTACTTTGCAAAACATACTAATTAAGAAAGTGAGGTCCAACAACTAAGCTTGAGCGCTATTAGTGAGGCCTACCCATCCGAGGTCGTGTCCAAAATCAGGTCGTGTCCAAGATCGCTAAGATCGGGTGGGAGGGATGGAGATGGTAAACAGACCCGCCTCGGTGACGGGGCCTACTATCATTGTGATGATTTTTTTGGCTCGCCCTTCAATTCCTTTCTAAAGTTGTGTCATCGGTCTAATTAATCGGTGCGGCGGTGTGGAGGCGTTCCTTGATCATCCTTTTCCTTTCCCAAATCATAAAGTGTTTCTTCAAATCATATACCCGCCAGATAAGATGATATACAAGAAAAAAAAATCTTTCTAATCAAATATTAAATTTTATTAATTATTTAAATTATAATTTTGGTCTACCTTTCGCACTTTTTTATTTTTATGTTCCTTTACAAAGAGCGCCTCAAATACAGTTTTGTCTTACTTGACTCTGCTAAGTCTTTCATAATCCTTGCAAACCCTTTTGTCGCTCGTCTCGCTGATTGTTGCTATCTTTACTATACGTGCAATGCATCTCTTCCCTCTTGATGCGCTCGCTTCACCTGATAGATTTGATGTGTCGAACGATTTCTGCACGGACCTGCTTGCATAGTCTAGCACATGTTGTCTGAGTCTGTGTGCCCACGCAGCCTGCACAACCTAGTGCATGCCCATGCGTTGTGCCTACGCAGGGACATTGGTGGTCACAGTAGCAAAGCAACGGGCATCTGAATTTTTTTTAAATAAAAAGGTGATGGATAAAAATATATATATATATATTTATAAAAATAAAAACTATATCTTTATTAAAAAAAAGCAATTCCTTTCGTTCAACCTCATTCTCTTAATAAGATCAAAAAGTTTAAATATTGCAGGAGTTTGGATATCAACCCAATACATTTGTATTTTCTATTTCTCATCATCAATCAATGTATCCACAACCAAATTAAAAAAGTTTCATCAAATAAATAAAAGAATTCGAGAGGGTTGTATTTCCCTGCTTTGGTTGGGTGTGAGTTTGGGGTGTGAGTTTGGGGTCCCGAACGAGAAGGATGGATTTTGCAAAAACAAGTAGGCTAAATATATTTAATTCAAAATTTATTTATGTTAGCTATATTCTTTACCTATATTGGAAAAGTTATTCTTACCAACAGTGACAGCAGTGTGAAATCCTTGAATAGCAATGATTCTTACATTACTATCTTGAAAGATATGCTCTCATAAATTCTGTAACAAAACGTTACTAAGAGTTACCATTGAATGATTATGTGCATTAGCTTTTACAAGATTAGAATTACTATTAAAGCTATTTTTTTATCATTAGAGTTATATGGGTTTGTATTTAGTTGCACATGAATTATCTTAGCAAAATCTTAATTAAGAAGAAACATTAATAGTTAGTGTTTTTTTGTTGAAATTCTAAATTCGAAACCAATCGAGGTACTTGTTATTATATTTGATGAAATTTGATCCTTTAGGCCAATGAAAAAGTAAGACTTAAATGAATATACAAGGGCTTGTGTGGCTCATCATTGCTGATTTAAGAGATGTCTGATTATTGATGAGGGACTAAGGAATTAGATAATATTTTATTAAAAAAAATCTTGAAGTCCTAGTTTATTATAAATATTATGTTATTTTTATATTATGTCATTTTTGATAAGATAGGTTACTTGTGCTTTGACAAGATATACATAGAATTTTGTCTTTCACTATTCTAATTAATAAAAACCAATTAACTCAAGATATTAATTGATTTAGTCTATAAGTTTTAATTAATTCCATAAACTTCTTAATGGTTTTCAATAAATTAATATAAAAATCAATGTATAATATATTTATTAATTAATTCACTTCTGCTAATATTAACTACCTTTAAAATTTCTTACTTTCTACACATTATTTTATATTTACTATAACATAACAAAAAGTATAAAAAAATAGTGTATATAGATATGCACACTAGTTATAAATGTGTATAGAATAAAAAATATGTATTTATATAATTATGTCTTATATGTCATTACTTTTTATATAAATATATACCTTTTGATTTGCCTCCAACATCTTAATAATATTTCATATTAATGTCAAATATTATATCTTAATTATCAAATCAAGGTATTATTCATCCGTTAACAATTAGAGTAACTAAATTATAGAGAAAATAAGAAATTTCAAGTTTATGATTTTTTTTCGTTAAGCAACAGGGTTGTATTTAAGTTATACAATTTAACATTTTATTGGCAACATCACAAGATGCATACTCTAAGCATGACCCTCCATACATATGTTATGTTTCTTTACTAGTTATAATTAATAGATGAGAACATGAAATTATGGTGAGCAGAGAGGCGGTGGCTCAAGCTGCATGCTTGTTTGTTCTCAAAAGCATCGTCAAAGTTTGTTTCCTCAAAATAAAACTATAGTAAGAATTTATAACACAAACAAATAATGCTAAAGGATTAATAATGCTACGATAATGGGTCAAGGGGTTGATCTTTGTCAGGCCACGGATGAGAAGTTGCTTCAGATCTTTCTCCGAGGCACCATCGGTTCTTGATTCAGCATAGTTAGTAACCGTGCCAAAGGTGGTGCCAAAGGTGGATGTAGCTTCCAAAGCCATAGATGGAGAACCTTTACTCTTCTTTTCCTTTTTTTTTTTCTTCTTTTTTATGTTTTATTTTTTAGAAGGGGAGCTTAGAAGTAATGGGGAAGACATTCCTCTAGCATCTGCCAATAAGGTAGAGTGTGTAAGTCATCTCGTGGGAAGTCATTTCAATTCGTACTAGCAGAGGGGGTCGCTGCTTTAGTAACAAGAAGATCTATAGCTTGGTTTTCTTCTCGAAGGACATGTCTCTCAATGGCTGCAACTTTATGGAAAAGTATCTGCATAATACAACGCAATAAGGGATGAAGACAAGATTGAATCCAATGTATCATAGTGCTGGAATCTCCTTCGATCATAAACACTTGCCATGAAGGAAGGAAAAGAAGTTTTTTATATATACTATGCCATGTCCCATCAACTTAGCTGAGGAACAAAACGTTCACCGGTGGAATAGTTGTTACAAAGATGAACCTTCTAAACTCATCCCTTGCCAACGTCCCTTTTATAGAACCATCGAAGTTCAACTAATCTATTATGGTGAAGGATGACACTAAAAAATAGAAGTTATTGGTGGAGGTCCTATGGGTGTAGGCGCGTAGGGTATCCCTAGGTGCTACGAGGATAAGCTATACATAAGGCTCCAAAAAAAAATTTGGTACAAGATCTGACCTTGGAGTAAAATACTTCGAGGACTTCTTGATTTATATTGAAAGAACTCATTCCTGCTCTTCCAAATATACCATGAAATATGGATTAGAGTAGATTTATCCCTCATGTGGTCCAATAAGATAGGACTGCAAATAAATTTCAATATGGATTAGAGTAGATTTATCCCTCATGTTGTCGCCGACGCCCGTATCTTGCTGCCTCCTTTCTCTTCCATCTCCTGCGCCGCCCCTAGTCTCCGCCACTGCCGCCGTAGAGAAAACTGCGCCGACCTCCTTCGCCGCAGCCTTCCTCTCCGATCCCGGCATCGAGATCTCTTTCGTTTCTGGTATGCGGATTTTCTTTACCTTTCAATAATCGGTTGCGCATATATTATGATATTTTTGCTGTAGTCTAAACTTTTTATTGGTATATTAATAATGATATGAAAATATTTTTTATATTTTAAAATTAAATAAAAATAAATTTTATAATGCTTTTAATTCTTTTTAGTGATGCCGTAAATAATTCTAACTTCAAGGACTTTGTATAAAGGCATTAGGACCTAAGGATATTTTATGATAGAGTTAGATGATTAAGATTGAGATTTTATTTTTTTAAAAAAAATATAAAATATATAATAGCTGAAGTCACAAATAAAAAAATTTGCAAACAAAGTGCAAACATCATGATCAGCCTATAAATTCTTAAAGATTTCACAAAAGCTGTACTAAATGATGGGACTGATGGAGCCACACTCAATCAATGGTGGAGATCACGCATTCAAATGAATCCCTTATCTGATAGAGCTGATAAGGTTACACCTAATCAACAGTGATGATTACTCTTTTAGAGCACCTCGAGCCAGCTATCCGGGTAGAACCTCTAGATGGCCACTCAGGTAGGACCTCGAGCCAGCTACTCGGGTAGGACCTTTAGGTGGCCACCCAAAAAGAACCTCGATCCGGGTAACCAGACCAACCGGGTAGGACCTCTAGTTGGCCACCCGGATAGGACCTTCAGACAGTCACCCGAGAAGGACCTCGACCCGGCTACCTGGATAAGACCTTTCGGTGACCACTTGGGTAGGACCTTCAGTCGGCCACTCGAGTAGAACCTCTAGGCGGCCACCTTGGTAGGACTTCCAGTTGGCTATCCGAGAAGGACCTCGACCTAGCCACCCGGGTAGGACCTTAAGGTGAACACCCAAGTAGGACCTCCAGGTAGCCACCTGGGGTAAGACCTCCAGTCGGTCACCTAAGCAGAATCCTTTGAGGGGACCACTTGTATAGTCCAGCTGTTTAGACTGCTCGTACGATCTTTCCAAAGTCCGACATCTCAGCAGAGACGTGAGAGACAAATTCGGAGAATCCCGGCTACTTAGGCCGGCGAGTTCTGCTAACCTTGGGATGACTGCCTAGGTCTGACAAGACTTGCCAATCCAGCGATGGTTGTCCAGGTCTGACAAATCATACCAACTTTGACATGCCACATAGAGAACAAATTCTGCCAATTCTAACATGCCATGTGGAAAGCAGATCTCGTCCATCTGGTTACGCTGTGGGCTACTCCTTGATAGTTCATTACATCGTGACCCCCATGAGCTTCCATAAAATGGGTACGAGGGACCCTTGATCAGGTATGAACACCTACGATCATACAGAGCATCTCTCTCTAAGACTCTCGAGTTTTCTTTCAAGCTCACGACTGCTGCTCAGGTCACTAACTTAAACATCGAAAGGTCCCTGCCGAAATCTCTAGCCCTAGGAACTTTTTGCAGGCTTCTAATTGAGCTAAGCCAACTGAAGGATCCTTAGCTTGCCGAAGAAGGTGATCAGACGCTCCCTGACGATCAAGGAAGGTGACTTGGTGACAATAGATTGGTGCGCCAGGAAGGAGGGTGAGAGAGAGCAAACTAGTAACACCAAGCTGGACTCCGCAATGAATGGTGCCCGAATCTTGATGCATTGGGACTCTACACTCCTCTCACTTGGTGGATGCAAGGCATGTGGCTGCACAAGCTCAGAAATGGAGGGGCATTTGATGGGGCTGATGGATCCACACCCAATAAACGGTAGAGATCACACTTTCGGATGAACCCCTCATCTGATGGAGCTAATAAGATCACTCTCAATCAACGATGGTGATCACCCTTCCAAAGCACCTCTAGCTGACCATTTAGATAGGACCTCCAATCGGCCACCTGGGTAGGGCCTCCAGCCGGCCACTAAAGAAAAACCTCGATCTGACCACCGGGTAGGACCTCTAGGCAGCCACCTGGGTAGGACCTCCAATCGGTAACCCGGGACCACCTAGGTAGGACCTTTAGGTGGCCATCCGGGTAGGACCTCCAGTCGTCCACCTAGGAAGGATGTCAATCCAGCCACCTGAGTAGGACCTCCAAGCGGCCACCTGGGTAGGACCTCCAGTTGGCCCACTCGGGAAGGACCTCGACCCGGCCACTCGGGTAGAACCTCCAAGTGGCTACCCGGGTAGGACCTCTAGTTGGCCATCCGAGTAGGATCCCTTGAGGAGACCACTCGTACTACCCAGCTGCTTAGACTACTCGTACGATCTTCCCATAGTTTGGCATATCAATAGAGATATAGGAGACAAATCCGACAGATTCCGACTGCTCAAACCTGATGAGTTCCGCCAACCTGGGATGACGCTTGGGTTTGACAAGCCCTACCAATCCGGTGATGGCTGCCCAGGCCTGACAAATCTTATCAACCTTGACATGTCATGCAGGAAACAAATCCTGCTAATCTTGACATGCCATGTGGAAAGCAGATCCCGTCCATCTAGTTATGCTGCAAGCTACTCCCGAACAGTTCGTTACATCGTGACCCCTATGAGCTTCCATAAAATGAGTAAGAGGGACCCTTGACCAGGTATGAACACCTATGCTCACATAGAGCATCTCTCTCTAAAACTTTCGAGTTTTCTTTCAAGTTCACTGCTGTTGCTTAGGGCACTAACTTGAGCGTCGAAAAGTTCCTACCGAAATTTTTGGTCCTATGGACTTTTTATAGCTTTCAATCGAGTTAAGCCTACCGAAGAATCCCTAGCTCGCTGGAAAAGATTATTGGACGCTCGGCGGTGATCAAGAAAAATGACTTAACGACAACGCTAAGCAATAAAATACATTTTACTTCTAGCTGCCTGGCGATGCCTTCTACCATTTGAGGATTTTTGTTTGACTGCTGCAATTGCTACTTCAAAATTGTTTCTTAAAAAATAAGTGAATAATTGTTTCAAGGGAAAAAAATAAGGTAGCAGACTTTCAAATCAAACATTAAAATTACGGGCACATAAAGTGAAAGGATTACATGCTTGCATGCATTGTCTCCATAAAACTATAAGGGTTATAAAAAAAAACCCTGAAGATTGTTTAATACTTGTGGAAGTTCAGCTGTGATCATTAATAAACCAGAAGTTACAAATTCTGCCACCTAATGGGGTTGAACGATTGGGATTATAGTTCAGTCTTCGTACAGGAAAAGAAAAAAGTACGATAGCTAAACTCATCTTTTGATTTATCTTAATTTTCCTCCAACTTTATATCCGGTCCCAAAAACGCAATACCAGCATATTAAAATTAAATTTTAATTTAATAATATAAAAATAATAAAATATAAATATCAATTCAAATGAAAATTTCAAAAATTTAAAAATTGGATTGGAACGATTTAAAATTCGATCGGTTCAATGAATTTTTTTAGTTTTCATCGGGTTATATAAAAGTCAACTTTAATAATAACTGGACTAATGACTGATTTGTGATTGGATCAATTTGATCGATCTGATCCAATTTTTAAAACAATGCTTTTAATTCACGTATAAATTGCACTTTTCTTATAACGTAACTAGGGAGGGGAAGCCAAAAAGTTGTGAGGGCATAAGAGATTCAAAAGGATGATGCCGGCCTCTTTTCATGTGTTAAATAAGTCTATAACAGAATACTTGTTATAGCATGGAAGGTATGAGCTATTCTTTTTTTTTTTTTGGTACAAGCGGATAATCATACTAGTCTAGTACGAATTATCCCAGATAGGTCAGAATACAAAATTTGCTGTAAGACAGAGGGGCAGGGGTCACCCAGCCGCCAAATCCAACCAGCAGCATGCTGAGCCACAAATGCTGCTATCCAATCGGCCGTCGAGTTGGCTTCACGGTAGATATGACGAATCCGGACAGAACCAACTCTCTGTAAAATAGACCATGTGTCCCTGAGAATAGGAATACTGGGGCCGTTGAAAATATTCTCCTTTCTCAGCCATCGGATAACCGTCATCGAATCACCCTCGATAACGAGACGATGAGCATGGAAGTGCTGAGAGGCATAAGAAATACCTGCCCATGCTGCATAAAGTTCAATCATAGGGACAGAGGAATCAAGGGTACCAAAACCACCCGCAGCCAGCATATCACCCTGAGGACCATGAATGATAAATGCAGACCCAGCAGCTCTGCCACGGACACTCCCATCGAAGTTGATTTTGATAAACCCTGGTGGGGGGGCTCCCAGGAAATGAAAACCGTATGCCGGTTCGCTGCCGAAGCAGCAGGGGAACCCCAGAGGCCAGAGGAGTCAAGACCAACAGCATGAAAAGCTTGGGCATAATCCGCAGACAAAGATATGATCCTACTAACAAGCCGATGTGGAGAGATAACATCATCGGAGAAGATGAGGTGGTTCCTCGATATCCAAATCTGATAAGCCGTGATCGCCCAGAGACCTTGTTTATGCTGGGAAGCCCTCCGGAGATCAAGAAAGAAGAGGGAACATAGGGATCCCGAACCACCCACATTATAGGAGTAACCCATCATCTGCCAAATCAACCTGGCTCGTGGACATATGAAGATCGCATGATCCGTAGTCTCATCCTCCAATCCACACAGAGAGCAAGTCGGCTAGATAGGCAAACCCCTACGGGAGAGCATGACACTCGTCGGAAGACAGTCCCAAAGAAGCTTCCAGATGAATACCTAGACCCGGGGAAGAGTAGGAAGCGACCAGATCCAAGCAGCATCCTTCGTGACCAGGGGCTGGGGCCTGAAAACCTTCATAAGATCCCTAAGAGGGGCTTTGGAAAGACAAGATCTCTGCCAAACTCTAGCATCCGTCGAAGGTCCAGAGGTGAGAGGAATAGATAAAATCCGCCGAGAGAGCTCATCACCAAAGAACCTGATCACTCTATCGGTATCCCAAGAAGGGGGATCTAGAGAAATCAAATCCCTAACCTTCAGCTTGGAGGGGACATCAATGTTGATAAAAGAAGGCCACCGAGAAAGAGGGAGCTCAGATATCCAGGAGTCCTGAATCACATCAACAGAATGACCATCTCCAATCATCCATGTAATTCTCTTAAGAATAGACTCACCATAATGACATACCTCCTTCCAAAAGAAGGAGCACCCCCTGGGCGGCCCAATACACTCCCCAGGCTTCCATTCACCATACCTCGCCCGCATAAGAGAACTCCACAGACATTGCGGCTCCAGAAGGAATCGAGAAGCATGTCTGGCCAGGAGGGCTTGCCGTCTGATCCTCAGAGATTGGATCCGAGACCACCTTCCTGAATAGGCATACATATCATATCCCAAGATAATAGATGAGTGTCGTGCCCATCTTGCATGGAGGCCCAAAGGAAGTCTCTGAAGATTCTCTCAATCCTCCGTGGGCAAGTAATAGGGATGGCCGCATTCGAAAGCAAATAGAGAGGCAGAGAGGAAAGAACCGATCGAATAATGGTGACTCTGGCCATCATAGATAGGCCGGTAACCTGCCATCCCTCAATACGCTGACGAACCCTCCTCTCCAAATCAGCAAAGTCAGAGCAACGAGGGCGTCTACCGGTCATGGGAATCCCCATATACATAAACCGGTCAGTCTGAGTAGAGATACCCAGCAAAGTGATAATGGCTGCTTTAATAGACCTGGAAGTCTTCGGGCTAAAGCAGATGGAAGATTTAAGATAATTGACCTTCTGACCCGAGGCCTGACAATACCGCTGCAGAATAGAATCAACAGAAACCGCATTTTCAATAGAGGCCTGACCCAGGATAATGCAGTCATCAGCACACATGAGATGAGAGACAGAAGGACCGCCAACCCCATCCATAAAAGGGACAATCGCCCGATCACATTGAGCCTGATAAAAAGCTCGGGAAAGATCGTCCGCGGCCAAAATGAACAACAAGGGGGATAGAGGGCAGCCCTGACGTAACCCTACCGAAGACTGGAAAAACTCAGTCAAACCCCCGTTAATAACCAAAGCAAAGGAAGGCCTCTGAAAACAAGCCATAATCCACTCAATAAACACCCCGTCAAAACCAAACTCCTGAAGAGAGCTTTGAAGAAAAGCCCAACTCAGTCTATCGTAAGCTCTCTCCATGTCAAGTTTGACAGCCATAAGACACCGTCTAGCTGGGGCTCTCTGCAGATCATGCATAAACTCCTGAGTAATAAGGATATTATCCGAGATAGAACGCCCTCTGATAAAAGCCCCCTGTTCAGCAGAAATAATACGGGGAATCACCTCGCAGAGACGGCTAGCAAGAAGGCGGGCACAGACTTTATATAAAGTAGTGCATAAGCTGATTGGCCTGAAGTGCTGAGGAATAGAAGCATTAGTGCACTTAGGCACTAAAGTGATAAGATTCCTGTTCCAATCCTTAGGAATGAGTTTAGATTGGAAAACAAGCTGGACCGCCATAACAACCTCCTGCCCCACTATATCCCAATAGTGACGGAAAAAGAATGGAGGGAAACCATCAGGCCCCGGAGTCTTATCCGGACCAAGATCCCAGAGAGCTCGACGAATCTCCTCCATAGAAATAGGCTTGACCAGCATAGCATTCTCCTCAGAGGAAACTTTCCTGGAATTATCAACCTGAATAACCGGAGCACCCACAGCAGTGGTCTCAGTCCACCTAGTGCGGAAGAAATGGAGAAGCTGGGACCGAATAGATTGTATATCATCCAGAAAATGTCCCTCTTCATCGACCAACCTCCGAATCTTGTTAGCAGCCCTCCGACGGAGTGTGACTTGGTGAAAAAATCTGGTATTGCGGTCCCCTTCACAGATCCACTGAATCCTGGATCTCTGCCTCCAAAACACCTCCTGCTGCCGAAGAAGGGAATGGTGATGAGCAAGATTCTCTCGCAGAAGGGAGAGATCAGAGTCCAAAAGAAGTTCGTCGTGGTCCTCCTTAGCCTGAAGAGCACTGATAGTGGCTTCGACCTGCTCCACTTGTCTAACCAGATCCCCAACCTCCTGTTTATTCCATCTAGACAATCTACGACTGGTCAACAAAAGACGATGAGATAGCCTATAAACAGCATTACCTCTCACAGGTAGGTGCCAAATCTGAGAAATGATTGTGCGAGCTGCCGAATGGAATGTCCAAAACCGCTCGAATTTGAATTGCTTTCTCTGATGGAGCTCAGCCTCAGTAGATATCAAAATGGGGCAGTGATCAGAGGCGATCCTAGGGAGATGAGTAATAGAAGCTGCCGGGTACATCTGAGTCCACAGAGCCGAGGCAAGAGCTCTGTCCAATCTCTCCCACACACGAGCAGTCCCCTGCCGATTATTACACCAAGTAAATTGGGGCCCCGAGTACCCCAAATCCATTAGCCCAGAAGGACCAATAAAGGACCTAAATTCATTGATATCAGCTGAGCTAGTAACTCTTCTACCTCCCCGCTTTTCACTAGCCTCAGTGATACAGTTAAAATCACCAGCAATAATAGAAGGAAGACCTCGATCAAGGAGGGAAAGCAGCTCGGACCATAGGACCCGTCTCTCCCGGTAGTCCGTACTGGCATAGACCGCCGAAAGGAGCCAGGGATTAGAGGTCCCTTCCTTGACAACTAGGCCAATCTGCTGGTTACAATGATGAAAAGCTTCAATCGTAACAGCTGAATCACGCCAAATGGCTAAAATACCACCAGACATACCCACAGCCTCCACTGCATAAGAGGACCAAGACCGGGCAATCTGTCTCCGAAATCATAACAAGGTATCCCCCGACAGCCTGGTTTCAAGAAGAACACATATATCAAAATGATG
The DNA here is from genome assembly GCA_900491605.1 of Calamus simplicifolius. Lineage (NCBI taxonomy): Eukaryota > Viridiplantae > Streptophyta > Magnoliopsida > Arecales > Arecaceae > Calamus > Calamus simplicifolius. The sequence continues at coordinate 664,879 of UESW01004463.1, read as the reverse complement.
TAGTTGAAGCAATCTACCAAAGGAGGACCGAAATGAGGGCTTACTAGCACCTCGAACATTCCATAATAAGATCTTCATAAAACTAACTGGAGGTAGAGGGGCCCCCCTGGTCCTCATCCATAACATAATCTGAAAGGCGCCCTACAGACGGGGTGCCTCCCTCAGAATAATGTGAGCCGTGAGTCTGCAGAGTACCTGAGCTAGATACAGTTTCTACAGACCTGTGGGAATCTACAGTTGATAAGGAGTCTAATTCCTGCCCCATAACAGCTACAGTGGTGACCTCACTGCCCAGAGCAACGGCCCGACGCCCGGAGGGCTCAGATTTAGTAGGTGAAGAAGGGATAAGGTCCACTTTACATTTGATATTAGAGCTCTTGCCTTTCCCTTTTTTCTTTTCCACTCTAGTGACTGATCTTGGGGGCAGACTATCAACCGGTCTGGCCCGCTTAAGGGGACCCGAACACCCATCCCTGATTTCCACTTGGCCCCCTACATTGGAATCAGATCCCAGAGAGGCAAATGGATTGGGAGCTACATTGAGAGAAAGATCAGGGACTGCTACCTGATTGAGATTCTTCTTCCCAGCATAGGATACCTTGAAACCGGCACGCACCAAGGAAACCGGCACGGCCACTAAACCAGCACTGTTTGTCTCCCCCAGCTGAAATTGAGTAGCCGAGGCACCCAGCAGCGACGCAGGGAGGCGCCTCCGAGCCATCTTCGCCGGAATCTGCCATCCCTCAGACACCTCCAACGATGAAGAACCGGGTTGAGGGACAGGGCACGAGAAGAAACAGGGTGAGAAGGCTTCGACACTGAAGAATCAACTGCCGGGAGGCCTTCAGCACAGACCTCCGTTGACGAACGGCCGCCATCCACGGCCCGAAAACAGGGCCATTGTCTTCCTCCTTCGCATCAGACGAGGACGCCAGCGAGCAGGATCCAGCCAAATGCAGAGAGCCACACTTGGGGCAGATTCCTTCCACCGATTCGTAGATGAATTGCTACCAAAACGGTCCCTGAGTCCCCTGGATTCGGGTCCCTGGATGCAGTGGGCGAAGAAGATCAACGCGGACGGCCACCCTGGCAAAGCCGCCTCGGTTCTTCATCTGAGTTGCAGAATCAGCTCCGAAGAAGCTCCCCGCAGGCTCCGTGATCATCCTAAGAATGTCCTCACGCCAGAACTCCATCGGGAGATTAGGCAGTCTCATCCAAATCAAAGCAGAGGAGATGGAGTCAGCAGCCGGGAAGAACTCCGATTTCCAGGCTTCCATCCCAATTATCTGGCCATTAACCACCCATGGGCGATTAAGAACCAGCTCACATGCTCCCGGGTCTTCAAATCGAAAGATATAGCACCGGAATGAGAGGCAGATTGGGACGATAGAACCCGAGATCCCAGCTCTGTGGAATTCCCTGATATAGGCTTCGGCCGGAACCCACCTCATGAAAGAGCGGGCGAGGACTGCCCTGAGCTTCCATTCGGACATTTCATCTTCCAACAGCATCTCTGGGACTTGGACGACGGCCGGAAAACATGCTTCAAGTGTCGCAACCTCCGCCGGAGAGGGAGACGACGATACCCATTTAAACTCCTGCTCAAATCCCCTTCTTCTCGAAGCCGGACCTCCCGCAGCTCCATCGGAGGCCATAGGGAAAACAGGAGCCACACCACGAGAGCACGGATGAAGAGAGAAACCCAACCGGCGGAGATCGCCGGAGATTAAGCGGAAGAAACGGCCGGATCCCGAATCTTAAAGCAAAGGAAGAGTGCTTTAAGAACCGGACGCGTCAAATTCACTGTAGCAAATCCCCTGTATCTCCGCCACAGCAAGATGAAGTCGCCACACCTATCAGCCAAAACACCACAGCTATCGACGAGGGAGAGCAAGACTTACACGATAACAGCAACGAAAATCGTGCGGAAATCGTGCGGAAATCGCTCGGAAATCGCCAGAGCAACAGTGAATCGCGAAGGTATGAGCTATTCTTAAAACCAATGAAATCTAAGAACGTAGCGCTTTGCGGAGTTGGATGGTCTCACCTAAATAACAGCTACTTTGCATCTCACCTAAATAACAGCTACTTTGCAAAACATACTAATTAAGGAAGTGAGGTCCAACTAAGCTTGAGCGCTATTAGTGAGGCTTACCCATCCGAGGTCGTGTCCAAGATCGCTAAGATCGGGTGGGAGGGATGGAGATGGTAAACAGACCAGCCTC
>UESW01004463.1:494011-661764 GCA_900491605.1 Calamus simplicifolius | reverse complement strand
AAAAAAAAAAAAAAAAACTACTGCAAAAAGGAAGGCAACAAAGCCAGCTTATAAAGCCAACAAGCTCAAAATGAAGACAAAATCAAAGGCAATGCATGAAAGCAGGATAATAATGATAGATTGAAATTAAATATATTGATCTCTATCATATATGCGGATAAATATATTGGGAAAGATCGATAAATACCTTCAACCATTGCTGTTGATTTTCTTCTAGATGAGGGTAAGGATCTTCCACGCCTTGCGGTCTCTCTCAGCGATGGTGTAAATTTTCTCTCGATGAAACCAGGCGCAGAAACCTATCCGTTTTATAAACCTGTATGCCTTATCTGTTCATCACAGAGGGCGCCGCTTTAAACGGATATAGTTGAGGGATTCTTATCTCAATCGTGAATTCAAAATTTGAATTCACGTAATCCCTCAAAATCAGAATATAGGACTACCTTAATCGTACCTAACCGATACGCTTAAAAGAGAAAAAAACCAACAAATAAAGCATGCAATGATGGATAATAAGAATGATATTTTTTATTGGTAATTGGAAAGTTACAAGTCTACACAATCACCATTCTGATTACAATTAAAAGGCATAAAGGTAGGAATCCAGTCCACTGGATTGCTCTCGCCATCCTTCTTACAGGACTTTAACAACGAGGCCTCCTTTCATATATCATCCCGGAATTTGAAGGTACAGACCATTTCACTTTGGTACATCTTGTAAAGAACCGAAATCTTATTGCTGGGATTTCGGCGTTAAATGGACCGCGATGGAGGCAACAGCCTTAGCCCAAGCCACCAACTCTTTCTTCATCCTCTTCTCATCCCTCAAAAACAAAGGGTTGATCGGCCGATGGACTAAAAGTCTAAAAGCACTGCCAGAGTTCTCGATCACACCTCGAAGTGGTGGTCTATAGTACTAAGGGCTTGAGCTCGTAAGGCCATCTCTGAGTTCTGAATTGGTTTTGCCTTTGCCTTCCTTAGCTTAAAATCCATTGCCTTTTTGAAGTCCATTGGCTTGGATTTCTTGCTTTTTTTTTTTTATCTAGGTGGAAGGAGAGGCGGGGGCTTCCGGCGGAAGGGCGAGACTCTAAGAGAGGCACGAGGAATATGTGCGGCTCGCGTTCCTTTTCTTTTTGTCGTGTCAAAGCAACCGCGTTGACATCAAACGACCCTCTCCCTCGGAAAACTACGGGCCCTTTTGAATAGGGTGCAATTTGTACTCGTGAAACTCATATTTTTTTTTTAATCCTAATTCTAATTCTATTTATAAAATATTAACTCTAATTTAATCCTAACCCTATTTAAAATTTGGGTTGATAAAAAATAAAATAAAATACTTTTTTAAGGTAAAAAAAATACATAAAATACTTTTTTAAGTAAATAAACACCTAATTATGAATCCCAAAGATGAAAAAACAAAATTCCTTACCGAATGTATAAGCTAGACTCGGAGCTTTAACATTATATTAAAAAAAAGTCTTATCTGAAACAAAGAAGAAAGGAGGTGCCGTAAACAAAGAAAAGGAGGAGGTGGTAAAGTGAAATGAAATGTGGATGGTCCGCCTTTATGTTTGTCCTTTTCCTTGCCTACGACTGACGGCCTTGCCCTCCTCGCCTCAAGTTAGCCATCTCGTCTAATCCGATTGGCGTCTTCAATGCCCCAAAAATCTGGTGTCGATAAGCTACCCGTTCGGGTAACCTCGTGTTCAGGTTATCTCGGGTTCGATTGGGTCAACCCTAATCCGGGTCAATTGTAAATCGGGCCGGATTAAATTCGGGTCTTTGGGTTCGGGTTGGACAAACATGAGTTTAAACGCTGCTATAAATCGGTTTGGGCCGGATTCGGGTTGAACCCAGCCAAGTTGCACCCCTACTTTTGAAAAATATGTTTAATTGAACTCTTTTAAAAATATTTTTAAAATAATTTTAAAAATCTAAATAAATTTTAAAAATATTAAAAAAATATTTTTTTAATCCGTTTAACTCGTTTTTAAATTTTATCTTTCCTTTCGCTAAACGTTTCAAACTTATGGATTCACTTTTTTTTTTCTTGTTAACTTTCTCGACATAATTGATGGGTGCCTTTATATGAAAAATAGTTTTCAAAAATACTAATCAAACATATTCTCGAATATTAAAAATTAATAAAATATAATTTAAATTTTTAAATAATATTCATGTTTTCAAAAATAAATTTCTGCATCACTAACCAAACATGGCCTAATTAGCTATCATATTCTGACCATTCACATGGTATCTCTCTTTTTGAACGATTCGACTTACATGCATGATAAATGATGTAATTGGACGTGTCATTAATCATGGGACTTGAATAGGAAGGAATTTATTTCGTTAAAAATAGTTTGGAGGTCCTGTTAATTCACGTATAAGTTTCATTTTTTTTTTTATTGAACGGCACATAAGATGCCGGTCTCTTTTCATGTTTTTTTTTTTTCTCTCTAAAACGCCTCTGTTAAATAAATCTATAACGAAAAACTTCTTATAGCATGGAAGGTGTGAGCTATTTTTAAAATTTTAAAAACCAATGAAATATAAGGATGTAGCGGAGTTGGACGGTCTCACCATTGAAGTTTAGTAATTTGATTCATGCGCAGAGTTAAATAACAACTACGTATATACTAACAATTTTGCAAATACCTACACACACCTGATGTCATTCAGGGAACGTAAGTTTAACTTGTACATTCACTCTTATTTTCTATCACACACAATGGACGGAAATTTCGCAAACAATTATTAACGCAGGATAGTTTGCGGACCATATTAATGCTAGGTTTTATAATTTCTAACTTCATTCGGATAAATTATTTGGATCTTGTTAGTTTTTTTTTTTTTTTTAAGTTCATCTAAATTAGATTTTTTAAACGAAAGTATATCCAAACTAGATTAGAATTAATTATAATTAGGAACTTGAATAATATAAAATAAACCATCCCTTTCTTTCTTCATGCTTTCACAATTTGATGTATTTTAAATTTTTTAATAAATTTCTTTACAATATCCTCATATATATCAATTATTGATTTTTGAAATTATAATTTGTAAAATTATGCAATAAAATATATATTTTCTTACTAAACATTCTAATAGAAAAAAATTATATTTAAATCATCATCTTTAGAAAATTATTAATAATATATTTGAGCATTAGTTTTTGCATTTTTATTATGCATTAAATATATATTTTCTTATTAAACATTCTATTTGGGCAAAAAAAATTATATTTAAATAATAATCTTTAGAAAATTATTAATAATTTCATATTTGAGCATTAGTTATTGCATTTTTAAATAAAATTAAACACATAGCTTTCTGATATAGAGTCACAATTTAATTTTTATTTGAGCATTAGTTATTTCATTTTTAAATAAAATCAAACACGTGACTTTCTGATCTAGAGTCACAGTTTTAAATAAAATCGAACATACAACCTTTGCGTTATCATTGCGTCCACTTGTTTTATAGCATATTACATTTGAAACTATGATTTATGCACTTGACCATATTAAAGCTACCACTTTGTTAGACTTGAATTCAAAATCAAGATCCCAACCCAAAGTATATCTCAAAATTGGTTAAATACCGTGAAAAGATAATTTATGCTTTCCATACAAATATTGTGTCTTGGTGGGTATCGGTTTGATGAATGGGACGACGAAGATGGATTTGGCAAAACAAGTAGGCTAGCTATATTTAAAAATTTATTTATGTTAGCTTAGCTATCCTTTAAACTTTATCTATGTTAGAAAAGTTACCCTTACCAACAATGATAGTAGCTGTGAAATTCTTGAAAACTAGCAATGATTCTTACATTACCATCGTGAAAGATATGCTCTAACAAATTCTGTCACAAAACAATAGTAAGAGTTACCAATTGCAAAAGTGGTTATGTGCATTAGCTTTTACAAGATTAGAATTAACATTAGAGCTATCTTTTTATCATTAGAGCTATATAAATATGTATTTAGCTGCGCATCAATTATGCTAGCAAAATTTTAACTAATAAGGAGCATTAATAATTAAAATTTTTAGATGGAACTCTAAATTATTACTATTGATATCGAAGGACGCTTAGCTCATGTCTTTTGAATTTGACCACCAACTAATCGAAGCACTTGTTATTATATTTGATGAAATTTGGACCTTTGGCCAATGAGAAAGCAGGACTTAAATGAATGCAAGAGCTCATGCATATATATTATTGGCTTATTATTGCTTGTTCATTAAAGATTATTGACTAAGGAATTAGATAATACTTCATTTCATTAGAGAGATCTTGAAGTCCCAGCTTATTATAAATATTATATTGTTTTTATATTATGTTGTTTATGATAAGACAGGTTATTTGTGCTTCAACAAGATATACATATAATTTTGTCTTTCATTATCCTAATTAATAAAAACCAATTTACTCAAGATATTAATTGATTTATTCAATAAGTTTTAATTGATTCCATGAACTTCTTCCTGTTTTTCAATAAATTAATATAGAAATCAATATGTAATATATTTATTAATTAACTCTTTGCTAATATTAACTAGGTTTAAAATTCCTAGCTTTGTACACATTATTTTATATTGACCGTAACATAACAATAAATTAATATAGATATCAATATATAGTATATTTATTAATTAACTCTTTGCTAATATTAACTAGGTTTAAAATTCTTAGCTTTGTACACATTATTTTATATTTACTATAGCATAACAAAAAGTATAAAAAAATGGTGTATATAGATATGCACACTAGTTATAATGCATATGGTTATAAATGTGTATACAATAAAAATATGTATTTATATAATTATGTCTTATATGATTACCTTATATATATATATATACACTTCCATTTGCCTCCAACATCTTAATAATATCTCATATTAATGTCAAATATTATATCTTAATTAAAATCAGGGTATTATTCATCAGCTAACAATTAGAGTAATTAAACTACAAAGAAAATAAGTAATTTCAAGCCTATGATTTTTTTCCGCTAAGTAAGAGGGTTGTATTTAAGTTATACAATTTGATATTTTATAACACCACAAGAATGGCATACTCTAAGCATGACCCTCCCATACGTATGTTATGTTTCTTTTCTAGTTATAATTAATTGATAAGAACATGAAATTATGGTGAGGAAAGAGGCGGTTTCTCAAGGTGCATGCTTGTTTGTTCTTAGAGCATTGTCAAAGTTTGTTTCCTCAAAATAGAACTATAGTAAAAATTTATAACACAAACAAATAATGCTAAAGGATTAGTAGTAACTACGATACTAGCCTATTTAGTGTATAGAGGATTCCTTAGTTTATTAATTAGTAGATCTCCATAAAAAAAAGGCAGCCATATACTTATGGAGCATATAATTCACATAAAAAACCTGCATTGGAAGATGCGCCCCATGTACATAAGGATCACTTTGAAGCAATCTACCACCATGTCATTATCAAAAATTTTGCGATGTGTTCATGGCAATCTCGGGCCTTAGCCCGGGCTATCAATTCTTCCTTCATCTTTTGGGGCTATCAAATCCAAATTAATGGTCAAGGGGTTGATCTTTGTCAGCCCACGGATGAGAAGTTGCTTTAGATCTTCCTCCGAGGCACCATCGGTTTTTGATTCAGCATAATCAGTGACTGTGCCAAAGGTGGATGTAGATTCCAAAGCCATGGATGGAAAAACTTGGAAGAGACTTTGTACATCGCACATCTGGAGCAGCAAATCCTATATGAGTTGCATCGCCTTTTTTTATTGGTTCACGTACATCTTATATGGCTTAACGTGATGGAACGGGATAACAAAGATCATAATTATGAATTCGTAAGTGATACGCTGTTCTTGATGGGATAGAGCGGGATAGCTTATCTTTTGAAAAAATATTAAGATATTCAGTTGTAAAATTACGACACCGTAGTTATAAAATTGACACCCATTCAAAAAACGTTAAGACACTTTATGACATCTCGATCGAAAAAAATTATGATACCTCAGTTGTAAAATTACAACATCGTAGTTATAAAATTACGACACGCATTTAGAAAGTCAAAAAAAATTACGATACCCCAGTTGTAAATTTATGACACCGTAGTTATAAAATTACGACAACTATTCAAAAAACGTTAAGGCACAGCTTTATGACATTCGCTGTCATTGGTGGTCAAAAATAAAACCTACTCACTACTATAGCTAGTGGTGAATCAGGATTTATCCTCGAGGATCAAGGACAATTATTTCACAAAAAAAAAAAATTTATCTGAAGAGGATTATATTAAGAATAGCGATTATTAAAAGATAATAACTAATTAATTAATAAAATTAAATAGCAGAAGTAACCCAAGAATTCAAATCCACCATATAAACAAGTTTTATCTTCTTTTCTTTATGTTGCAATAGTAATAATTTTTATAAATTCAAGGTTAGAATAATTTATCTCTTGTCAAGCATGGACCGTATCAGAAGATCACGGTATATCCACTTAGAGTATAAATTATCTAAATGCTTGCAAAGTTAAAGGTCTAAACTATCATATTATGATCTATCTCTCATAGACACGTATCATATCTGAGATCACGGTACATCAATAGAGGGTATAGGCCATGTATGCCCGATCAAAACCTCAATCGGAAAAATAACTCAAAAGATATATAAAAGAAGAACATAATTTTTATTGCATAGAAATTAAGAACAAAAAGAAAGATAAAACCTGGTTACAGGTTTTATCGTTATCCTAAGTTGAAGGAATCTAACTACGCATTACTGCCACCAGCATCCCCTCCATAATTTTTCTCTCCCAAGCCTAAATACAATGATCTAAATAAAAAAAAATAAAAAGAACTTTGGAGAAAACTCCTCCCTCCTTGACTGCTGCCTGAGGTCCTTCTTTTATAGAGTTTATCTAGGGCTTTCTCTTAGTCAAAGTTAGAGTCAATCGGGCTCAAGATCGTTAAGATATCGTAAGAAAACTCCTTAACCATCCATTCAACATCATCTGCCTTAGTTTGCATCAGGAATCATGCGAAATCATCTCTTTCTTTCTTTTTGGGCAAACAGAGTCCTAATTTGAGTGTAGTGTGCATCATTGGACTCCAAAAATCAAGCTCTTTCCATCTACCGCTTCTTTTCTGCAAACATCCATAAAAAGTATCAATTCTTAATAAATTCAAAGTAATTAATATTTATTTTAATGATTAAATTGGGATAATAAATAGACTTATCACACTCCCAACTTAATCATTGCTAGTCCCTTAGCAATGTATTTAAAATAAAATCATGTGTCACTAAGATTCTCTTTTGCAAAATTAAATCTAAGCTTAAGGTGAAAGAAGCTAGCTAGTATTACTAACTAGGTATTGAGTTTTTGAAGTAAATTTAGTAGTCAGAACTATCAGAAACTTTCTTAGAGTTCATCCATAGATTTATAGCACTTATGTTTATGATGGCTAACTTAGCATTTCGGTACTAGCTTGTAAAGAACAATGGTATCTTCACTTATCACTTACTTTAGTCAATTTTTTATATACCCTCAAATTAAGCACCTGACTTGAGATAGCTTTCACACTGCATGATATATATATATATATATATATATTAGCAATATCTTCACACTGCCCACTTTTTGACGCGAACAACAACGCTTACTTAGGTGAAGGTGCTCGGTTACTCGATGGAAAACCAATGTTTAGACTTACTTTATATATATATATATATATATATATATATATTATTTTTATTATTTTTATCACGTAGGTAGTTCCTTCCTTAAATTCAAGTTTCTCTCGTTGGGTGTATATCAATTACCAATTTTTAATAATGATTGAATCTACAATTTACTTTACAACTAATACCTAGTTTACCTTGTCAGTGTGCATGTACAATAAAAGTGCTAAAGCTTTAAATAACCTAAGTAGTCCACTAAAAGTCTGACAGCTAGTCTACTCCTTGGCTCGCTATAGTAATTAGCCAATACTTTCTAACTTTATTATCTTTTTCTAATCGATTTTGCTCAACAATTTCTTTTATGGTACTGATTTATAAAAAAATTAAAAATTTTAAAAATTGCCAAGGTGTTTTTAAAATATTTTTAAAAAATATTTTTCTTACCCTCTAACATAATTTCCATTGTCCTCAATGAGTAAGGAAGAATAAAACAAGAAAAAATATCATCTAGACAAGATATGCCTCGTGTAATGTTAGGAGTGACTGTGCAGAGCGGTCTTTTATTTTTAGAAATAAGAATCACAAAAATAAAGGTCAGAACATAAAAATTTTGGGTTGCCTCCAAAAAGTGCTAAGTTTAACATCTTCAGCCAGACGTCATGGCTCACTTTGATTACCATTGTCAAGGAGTTTGATGATCTCTTTCCTTATTACTTCCTTTATGGTTGGTTTAAGTTTTATTTGGGGTCTCTATAGGCTTAGTTTTCTTCCTTAATTGAATCATACGTTGAACGATCAAGGGGCTAATCCCTTTTATGTTAGCCATGGTCCATCCTAACGCTTCTTTATTCTCATTCAATAGCTCCCCTTCTTGTGAGGAGTCTAGGTCGGTTGAAATAATCACAGGCAGGGTTTCTGATGGATCTAGGAATGTGTTGACCCAATTATTAATTTTGATGATAAACAAAACTATTTGAGTATAACATTGATGTTACTAATGATTTTGATTAAGTTTTCAGTTTATAAGTCTATTTAATGATCAAAATCAAGAGAAAATCAAGTTGGTTTGAATCTAATGTCAAGGTAAGACTGCAGACATTAGAGTCGACACATGGAATCACAGAGCCGACTCCGAAAAATGGCACAGACTTAGAGTCGACTCCTTAGAGTCGACTCCAGAAAAACAGATTTTCAGGCCAACTTAGAGTCGACTCCCAGACTGTTAGAGTCGACTCCAGAAGAATTTTGTGTCGACCCCAGAAAAGTCAGAGAGACTCCAGATCGAGCGATTTCGAGTTAGAGCCGACTCCAGAAAAGCCAGAGCCGACTCCAGAATGTCAGAAACGACTCAGAACTGTCAGAACGACTCTAAACTTTCTTTTAATTTAATCCCAACGGCTATTGTTATTTGGATCTAATCCTTTTTACACTTGCTTCTAACGGATAGTTTTCACTATTTTATTTTAATCGGATCTATAAGAAGAGGATTGATTGAAACAGAGAAAAAGAGAAAAAAAAAGAAAGAAGAGAAAAATCCGAGAAAAATCAGAGGAAAAAATGTAAGGAAAGATCATACTCATTCCCCAAAAGAAAGAGAGAGATTCCAAGCCTTGCTGTCTATTTAGAAGAAATCTCAAAAGAAGAAGAAGCCCTAGTTTTTTTCAATCTTCTGAGCTCAAGAGCATATTCAAAGGAAGATCCATTCAAAAGAAGAAGAGAGAAGAAGAAGCCACCAAGATCTTCGAATCAGGCTTTGGTCCTAATCTCTTGTTTATTGTTTCATTATTGTATATTTGCTCATTGAAGGAGCAGCTTTTGTAAAATATTCTGTTTGCTGGGTCAATCTGGTGATTGATTCAGTTGAGGCTGTTAGCCTTGTGCAAGCATTAGCTTGTGGTTTTAGGTTTTGTGCTGGTGAGCCTTGAAAACCAGCTGGGTTCGTTGTGCACCCGGGAAAACAACAAGTTTGAGTTGTGAGCTTGCAAAACAACTCTGCTGTAATCAGTTTGATTATAGTGTGGACCCAAGAGGTACTTGGGAGTGGACGTAGGTGTAGGTACACCGAACCACTATAAAATCTTGTGTTTGCCGTGATTGTCTCTTTATCTTCAACTCTTCATTATAGTTGCTTAGTTTTAAATTGTGAATCTAAGTTTTATTTCCGCTGGGGGTTATCTTTCAAAAGAGTTTAATTTTTTTGAAAAACCCAATTCACCCCCCCTCTTGGGTTGCTATCTGGACCAACAATTGGTATCAGAGCTAGTGCTCATTTGATTTGATCTAACGATCAAGAGTCAAAGATCCACATGGCAACTCAAGCTGGTTCATCTTTTTCGAAGGTCAATCTACTAATAGACCACCCTTATTTAATGGTTCTAACTATGGTTATTGGAAGGCTAGAATGAAAATATTCATTCAAGCACTTGACTATGATCTATGGAGTATTATAGTCAATGGACCACACACCCACTGCTAGAGTTAATGGCATGGAGATTCCTAAACCGGAAACGGAATGGGATGAACATGATAAAATTGGCACAACTCAATGCCAAAGCAATGAATGTCTTATACTGCTCATTAGATGCAAATGAATTCAATCGCATATCTATTTGCATTTCTGCTAAGGAAATCTGGGATAGACTTGAGGTTACCCATGAGGGAACAAATCAAGTCAAGGAATCCAAGATTAACATGCTAGTTCATAAATATGAATTGTTTAAAATGGATGCATGTGAATCTATTGCTGATATGTTTACAAGATTTACTGACATAGTTAATGGTTTAAAAAGTCTTGGTAAATCTTATGATAATTCTGATCTTGTGAGAAAGGTCTTGCGTTCCTTGCCTAGGACTTGGGAAGCTAAGGTGACGGCAATACAAGAGGCAAAGGATCTAAGTACACTACCCCTAGAAGAACTGTTGGGATCCTTGATGACTCATGAGCTTCAAATCAAGCAACATGTTGATGAAGATGAGTCAAAGAAGAAAAGAACTATGGCTCTTAAGATTTCTGAATATATGGAAGAGCCTCATGAATCCGAAGATGAAAGTGATGATGAGGACATGGCACTCATCACAAGAAAATTTAAAAGATTCATGAAGAAGAAGAAGTTTGAAAAGAAAAAGCCCTTTGCAAGAAAAGATGAGGACAAGGGCAAAGAAAAGGAAGTTATTTTTTGAATGCAAGAAGCCGGGTCACTTTAAATCTGAATGCCCTCAACTAAAGAAAGGCACCCGGAGGTTCAAAAAGAAGGCAATGATGGCCACATGGAGCGATTCGGAAAGCACAAGTTCCGAAGAAGAAGAAAAGAGTGAAATGGCCAATCTATGCTTCATGGCGGACAATGATGAGGTAAGTCCGAGTTTTCTTGATGACTTCACTTTTGATGAATTGCATAGTGCTTTTTATGAATTAATGGATGATTTTGCAAACCTAAGTTCAAAGAACAAAGATTTGAAAACTCAAATGCAAAAACTATCATTAGAAAATGAAAAGCATTGTTGATAAAGAACTTTTAATAAAAGAAAAAGAAAGTTTGAAAAATGAAGTTGATAGACTTAAGCCTATAGTTGAAATTTACTTAAGCTCTATCAAACTAATATGATTTTGGAAAATCAAAAGGCTGTTTTGATAAAGCTGGATTAGGATATAATCCACTTAAAAAGCAAAAATCTTTGAAAAATATTTTTGTACATGCTGAAAAATCATTAAACATTACTTGTTTTAAATGTGGAAACAAAGGACATAAATCATATATGTGTAAATCTTCACATAAAAGAAAAAGATGATTTGGGTTCCCAAAGGAACAATGTTTAATGCTTCTAACCATGAAGGACCCAAGAAGGCTTGGGTACCTAAAATTAAGACATAAATATTTTGCAGGAGTGTCTTGCAGCCATCAGACTGAAAAGAAAATGGTACCTGGACAGTGGTTGCTCAAGACACATGACGGGTGACAAAGATCAATTCATCACCCTTGAATCAAAAAGAGGTGGAGTAGTTACTTTTGGTGATAATGGTCAAGGCCATATCATGGGCATTGGTAAGATTCAAATTACTCCATCTACTATATTGATAATGTTTTATATGTTGATGGACTTAAACATAATTAATAAGTATTAGCCAACTGTGTGACAAAGGTTTCAAGGTTTCCTTTGAAGCTTCTGTTTGCACTGTTACTAATCCCATTGATAATAGCATTATTCTTGTTGGTAAACGCTATGGCAATGTGTACTTAATTGATTTGAGTAATTTATCCTCAAGTAATCATTGCTTAGTTGCTGATAATGCTAAGATGAATGAGATTGGTTGGCTATGGCATCGTAGATTAGGTCATGCAAGCACACACCTAATTTCAAAATTGAAAATGGATTTAGTTAAAGGTATTCCTAGCTTAAATTTTGAAAATAATCGAATATGTGATGCATGTCAATTTGGAAAACAAACAAGAACTTCTTTCAAATCTAAGAATGTTGTTTCAACTACTAGGCCACTAGAGCTACTACACATGGACCTTTTTGGACCTACTAGAACCACAAGTCTAGGAGGAAAGAAATATGGTCTAGTGATAGTAGATGATTACTCTAGATTCACTTGGGTAATGTTTTTGGCTCACAAAGATGAGACTTTCTCAATATTCATGAAATTTGTTAAGAAAGTCACTAATGAGAAAAACACTACCATAGTGTCTATTAGAAGTGATCATGGAACTGAATTTGAAAATCACTTATTTGAAAAATTCTGTTTTGAAAAAGGCATACATCATAACTTTTCTGCACCTAGAACACCACACAAAATGGAGTTGTAGAAAAAAAAATAGGACTTTAGAAGACATGGCCCGTACCATGCTATGTGAAAGCCAACTTCCAAAATATTTTTGGGCGGAAGCTATAAACACAGCATGTTACATTCTAAATAGAGCCCTAATTAGACCTATCCTTAAGAAAACTCCCTATGAACTATGGCATCAATAGGAAACCAAATTTAAGTTATTTTCATGCATTTGGTTGTAGATGTTTTATTCATAACAATGGTAAGGATAATCTTGGAAAGTTTGACGCAAATCTGATGAAGGTATCTTCCTAGGATATTCTACATCTAGCAAAGCATATAGAGTATTAATAAGAAAGTCTAGTTGTAGAAGAATCCATTCATATAGTGTTTGATGAGTCTTTAGCATCAAGTTCGGGAAAATTGATGATGAGGAAGATACAAGTTTACTTGAAAGAGGTATTGAAAAATTAGATGTATCTTCAGATCATGATCAAGTAGCAAAAGATGAGGATTTACCTTTGGCTGATGTTATTGATACTGCTCATAATTAGAAAAACAGAAAGAGTTTTTCGGGTCTCAAATTAGAGTCGACACTGGAGGAGTTAGAGTCAACTCTAGAAGAAAAATGTATCGACCCCAGAAAAGTTAGAGCAGATTCCAAATTGGGATGTTTGGGGATTTCAAGTTAAAGTCGACCCCAGGAAAGTTAGAGCTGACTCCAGATTGTCATAAATGACTTTCAGATGTGTCAGAACGTCTCTGAACCTTTCTTTTACTTTAAATCTCAACGGCTATTACCCTATTTGTTCATAACTTTTTTTCCATTCTGATTCTAACGGATAGTTTTTCATCTATTCTTAGTTTTGGAAGGATCTATAAGAGCATGAGAGATGTGACCGTTTGAAAAATGAGAAAAATGAGAAAAACAAGAAGAAAAAGAAGAGAAAAATCCGAGAGAAAATTAGAGGAAAAAATCAAAAGGAAAGATTGTATTGATTCCCTAAAAGAAAAGAGAGAAATCCCTACTCTTCACACTTTCATTTTGAAGAGATTTCTAAGGTTTAAGAAGCAAACAAGCAAGCCCTAGTTCCTGTTCTTCATCTGTTCTTCCGAGCTTCAAGAGAATACTCAAGGAAGATCCATTCAAAAGGAAGAAGGAGGAGAAGAATCAAGCCACAAAGATCTACAAATCAGGCTTACATCTCTATCTCCTTGTTTGAATAGTTAACTTGTCTTATTTGCTCATTTAAGGAGCAGCTATTGTACCAAATATTCTTGTTTTTCTTGTGAACTGAGTCAATCAGGTAATTGAATCAGTTGAGGCAGATTGCCTTGTGCAAGCAGTTGCTTGTGTGTAAGGTTTTGTGTTGGTGAACCTTGAAAACCAGCTGGGTTCGTTGTGCGCCCGGAAAAACAACAAGTTTGAGTTGTGATCTTGTGAAACAACTCTGCTGTAATCAAGGTTGATTATAGTGTAGACCCAAGAGGTACTTGAGAGTGGACGTAGGTGTAGATACACCGAACCACTATAAAATCTCTGTGTTTGCAGTGCTTGATTTTTTATCTCTTCCTCTTCATCTCCTCATTGCATATTCTGTCTTAATTTTTGCATATCTATGATTTATTTTAAGTTGGGGGTTTTACTTCAAAAGAGTTTAAATTTTTAAAAAAGACCCAATTCACCCCCCCTCTTGGGTTGCTATCTGGGACAACAGTATGCATAGTTGAGATGTTTGGAAAGTGGTTTCAATTCTAATTTGGGTGCTTCCTTTATTGATGGTTTGGATAATGGTTCAGGTACTTTCTCTAGTGGTTTAGTTGAAAGTTTTCATCTTGATTTTTTATTAATTATAGCAACCTCATTAATTTGCTCTCCATCTTGATTTATATAGATTTTTAGGTCAAGCTCTTTGTCACTAAGGTCAATTAGATCATAAACAGTTTCCTAAACATAATTTGAGTCGCTCGTTTGATGTGCATTGTTAAGATTAAAAATATTAAGATCAATTGACATATTCCCAAAGGAAAGTTTCATTAATCCATTTCGGTAATTAATTAGGGCATTAGCTGTGGCCAAAAATGATCTACCTAAAATTACTAGGATGTGGCTCTTTGGGTTTGTCACCGATTCAGTTTTTAAAATCACAAAGTCCATCGGATAGATAAAGTTACCAATTTTGATCAATACATCATCTACTATTCCCTTGGGTACTTTAAAAGAGTGATATACTAGTTGTAGGGTCATTTTCGTAGGCTTTAGTTCTTCCAACCCTAGTTGCTCATATACAGAGTATGGCAATATATTAACACTTGCCCCTAAGTCTAATAGAGCCCTATTTATGAGGGTGTTCCCTATAATGCATGAAATAGTGGGTGATCCTGGATTTTTGTATTTCATTGGCATGTGGTTTGATAGGTAAGAGCTCACACTGGCTGCCAGAAAGGCTCTCTTGGGTATATTGGTGGTCTTCTTTTTGGTACATAGATCCTTAAGGAATTTGGCATAGGCTGGGACCTGTTGGATCATGTCCAATAAGGGGATGTTCACTTTAACTTGCTTAAAGACCTTCAAAATCTTATCAAATTGGGCTAAATTTCGATTGGACTTTAAGTCTTATTGTGAATGGTGCTACAACCCTAATTTTTGGTTTATCTCCTTTTGACATAGGCTCAGCTGGTGGGTTGGGCATTACATTAGACTCTGATGCCTCAGATGTTTCGGGCTGACCCAGCTCAATAAGTTGTTCAAGTGGTGGGACTTCTAATTCTTCTTCTTCATATGTACCCACCTGGTTATCTATTTATTTTTCAGATCTTAATGTATGAATGACACTTGGTTAATTTGGGCTCCTTATTTTGATCCTTGGATATTTAGGTTCCTAGGGTTAGCTTCGGGCTGACTCGGTAGCTTACCCCATTCTCTTTCACTGAATGCTATGGCTAGTTGACCTATATGGGTTTCTAGTTTTGCAATTGATTGTGTGTGTGAGTGAAGGAGTTGAGTATTCATTTCTAGCCCTTTCAATGCTTGTAACACCTTCTCTTTGAAAGTAGAATCATGATTATTTGGTGGAGGTTGTGGAGTACTTGGATATTGGGAATACGACATGCTTCTGAATTGGGTCTCCCGATGGTTAGGCTTAATTGATGTTGGACCGATGATAGGTTAGGATTTTCATGAAAAAATTGAATGATTTTGCTAGCTAGGATTATAAGTATTCGAATATGGATCATTTCCTAGTTCAGGAGCCATTCGGGTTTGGGCTTGGTGGGCTTGCTCCTGAACAAGCTTAGAAAATTGGTATGCTGTTGGACATTCAACTATAGAATGAGTTGGATTCGAACAGATTATACAAATTGATATCATATACTTTCATAACAATATTAGTTAGTTTTTAATTTATTTTGAGTCAAATTTATTTGTTTTTATTTACTTCTCATTTTAATGTAGCATGTTAACTAAAATAGGAAAAGGATTTAAGTAAGCTATAATGGGGTCTCCATCCTTTAGTTGATGAGATATGATAGGTGAGAATATATAATTAATAATCAGTCATCGTCCTCCTTCGTCTTATAGAGCGAGCTGTTTGCAATGCTTCAACCCGGTCTTGAACCTCCAGCAATCCAGAAATCAGAACTGGACTTGCCTTGTCACCCGGCTGGCCCACTAGTTCTTCTAGCCGTGACACCCTCTCAACTAAGGTCATCTTGATCAGTTTGCAGCCCAGCAATCAGACCAACTTGGCTTGCCACCGAATGGAACTGCTCAGCCTACCAGCCAACTCAGCCAACTCCTCTTTGCCACTTAGTCCACCGATCAGATCACCCGCTCAGCCCTTGGCCCACCTTGCAACTAACCTTGCAACAGCTAACCGACTCAGCAATCTTGGTTTGCAACCACCAGCAACCACCTTGTCCTGGCTTTGCAACAATCTTGACAACCAACCAGTTTGATCTTATTGCACCCGGCTCAACCAGCACTTGATTTAGCCCAGCCGGTCCATGCTTGATTTCCTGTTGGTCCCATGTTTCAAACGAAACAGGGGTTTCTAGCACCTATCTCTCTTCCTCTCTCACGATTCACCGTGGCTAGGAGGCATGCCGACGGCACGGCCGGCCGCCATGGCCGGCCGGACCTCCACCAGACGCACGCTCGGCACCGGTTGAGGTCGCCGACCGAAGCTCAGGCCTGGCGAGGCAGCGAGCACGCCGCCGGGCCCGAACCAAGGATCGGACCATCTGAAAACCTATCACATGTTCTTTTCTCTCTCAATTCAATTCCTCCCTCCTCTCTCTCTCCTCCGATGCCTCACCGAACACCACCCTTGGTGCCGGTGGGGCTTTCGGCCAGGTCTCAGGCCCGGCGAGGCGACAGGCACGCCGCTGGACCTGAACCGAAATCGGTACAGAAGAGGATGCTGTGGCTTCTTTCAGCCCGGTTCCTCTCTCTCTCTACCTCTGACTTCCTCTCTTTCTCCCTCCCAGGCATGGCACGGACAGAGGGACTTACCAAGAGCAGACGCGCGCACTATGATGATGGGAAGGAGGCGTTCGAGGATGATGGGAAGGAGGCGTTCGTGTGATCCTTTAAAGGCGGCGCAAACTCCTCAAATCAAGAGATTTGGGACTCCGTTAGTTACGAAATATTTGAAAATACAATCGTCGGGCATTATCCATTCCAGGAATATCGCGATTAAGTTTCGCGATCAGGTAATCATATCCCGGAGGTTTGAAATTCAAACACCTCGCACAACTACAGGAGTTCTGGAGTCAATCATTCCGATCTCACGATCAATTCTCATGAGCAGTTAACGAAATCCGGGGATTACAATAAGTCATCAAGTGGGATGTCATTCCAATTCATAGTAGCATAGAGGGTCGCTGCTTTAGTAATAAGAAGATCTATAGCTTGGTTTTCTTCTCGAAGGACATGTCTCTCAATGACTAACTTTATGGAAAAGTATCTGCTTAATACTAATAAGGGATCAAGACAGTGAGACGAAGATTGAATCCAATGTATCATAGTGCTGGAATCTCCTTCGATCAAAAACCCTTGCCATGTAGGGAGGAAACGAAGGTTTTTTATACTATGCCATGTTGCCGTCATCTTAGCCTGAGGAACAAAACATTCACCAGTGGAATAGTTGCTACAAAGATGAACCTTCTAAACTCATCCCTTTTATGGAACCATCAAAGTTCAATCAATCTATTATGGTGAAGGTTGATACCAAGAAAAAGGAGTTATTGGTGGAGGTCCTATGGGTGTAGGCGTACGATATCCCTAGGTGCTACGAGGATAAGCTGCACATAAGGCTCCAAAAAAATTCTTGGTACAAGATCCGAGCTTGGATTAAATTACTTCGAGGACTTCTTGATTTATATTAAAAGAACTCATTCCTGCTCTCCCACATATACCATGTGTTGCCGTCGGGATCCGTCCTCCGACTCGGGCGCGGTCGATCTCCAGAACGAGGGGGGCAGACCTGCAAAAAGAAGCCTACACGCGGGGGGACGCTGGGGGTGGTCCTTCGCGGAAGGCCCTCCGACGCTCAAGTCAGTGGAGAATAAATCGGCGATCAACCAGACAGTGGGGAGGTGGATCTCTCCGAAAGACCTCTCCGAGGGCGATCAATCGGAGGCTCCAGAGGGCGGAAGCAATGAGGTGCCCAAGGAGAGAGAGAGAGAGTGAGTGCATCTAGAGTTGCGTACCTGAGGGAATCTGTGAGTCTAATATTTATAGACTGTTACTTGGGTCTTGAGCGCCTTCTGGAAGGTTCGGAGGTTGTTACGATACGGAGACGGACAGAATCAGGCCGTTATGGGGCCGTTAGAGTCCGTACCTTGTTTGTTCAGAGATCAACGGCTGGGAGAGCTCCTTGATGTCTTGAGATCTGGTTGAGTAGGCCTGGGGCGGTTATGATAGGCTTTAGGCCACGTCCCGACATGATTCCTTGTCTAGGATGCCGTTCTGGTAGGCTCGGGCTCTCCCGTGTCAGGTTCCGTAGAGGTAAGCGTTAAGTTGTGGATCGCAATGAAGCCGAGCTACGGAGGCCCGGAAGGAGCCGAGCTATGGAAGCCTGGAGGGGTCGAGATATGGAAGCCCGGAAGGGCCGAGCTATGGAAGCCCGGAGGGGGAGCCGAGCTATGGAAGCCCGGAAGGGCCGAGCTATGGAAGCCCGGAAGGGCCGATCTATGGAAGCCCGGAGGGGCCGAGCTATGGAAGCCCAGAGGGGCCGAGCTATGGAAGCCCAGAGGGGCCGAGCTATGGAAGCCCGGAAGGGGGAGCCGAGCTATGGAAGCCCAGAGGGGCCGAGCTATGGAAGCCCGGAAGGAGGAGCCGAGCTATGGAAGCCCGGAAGGCCGAAGGGAGGAGGTTAGCCTTAACCACCTCGCACGGATATTAATGTAATGATGATTTTACCCCTCAACACATGCCCTCCACTCCCTAGTTCGAAGCGTAGGTTCGGGCGTAGGGAGTACAAGTTCGAATGGCGCGTTCCGGATGGGACGTCTTGGTTTAGACAGCTCGCGCAATGATGCCCTAATTAATGCGACAGGGCTATCCTGCCTTCGAGGCTAAGGCTCCACTATGAGCGACGGTTGGGATTGCGCCACGCTATGAATCCCGATCGATCAGGCATTTATCGAGGTGATTCCGGATGCCTGGGATGAGACGCCCTGCCTCTTCAGGGCGGCTTCCTTGGCGGAGAAGTGAAGCGATGGCCGGGTCGTGTATATATATATATGTGCGCGTGCGCTCGGCGTCTTCTCGTTTTGCTTTCAAAAGGGTTCTGGCCTTCCATCTTTTTTGGCGCTTATCATTTTCGTTTGGTACCCCTTTTAATGGCGATGAGCCCCGACGATGTGGCCTCCGAAATCGTTGCCGAGGACTTGGGGAGGATTCATCAGCGGTATGGCCTGCCCCTGGACGTCATCCTACGGGCGCCAGAACTCAATGATAGAGTTACCCGGGACTTAGAGTCCGGGGTTTTCATCTACGAAGATAGTTTGAAGGCGGGTCTTCATTTCCTCTCCACCCCCTGGTGAAGGAGATCATGACCCACTACAATATCAGCCCGTCAATGGTGGCTCCAAACAGCTGGCGGAATATCATCGAATTCATCTCGATGTGTCACCAGATTCGGATCGTCGCCACTCTTCCCCTTTTCCGCACCTGTTACCATCTGATTCCTGGGAGAAAATCGGAGTGGCCCTACATCGGGCCCCGGAGATCCTTCAACGTTATCGCGGATAAGCCCTCTTCCATCAAGGGGTGGAAGAGCCGATTTGTTATCGCGGAGGGGAACGTCGGTTCTGACTTCCCTCGGAGATGGGGGGATGTCGCAAGGGATGCGGAGACGCATCTGGCTTTGTCGACGCAGGAGGAGAAGGACCTGGACGTCCTCCACAACGGATAGGTGTTTTCGGCTAACGACCTGCTATCGGAGGGGGCCCTCTTCACAGCCGGGCTCAGCCCCCTGGACCCACAAGGTGAGTCCCTTTCGTGCTGTGTATCTTTCTCAATTAGTGTGCTTGGTCCTGAGTATGTGTGTTCTATTCTGATAGCTGCAAGGTCGGCGTTGTCAAACCTCTCCAAGAGGAAGAGAGGAAAACGCCCAGGGGAAGGTATCGGCGCGGATAGTGGCCGGCCCGAAAAAAGGGCTCATACTTCCGCAAGGAGTCCGTCGGGCGCTGGAGCAGTCACGGCAGAGGCGCCGGGGGCGAAGGAGAGCCCAGGGAGAGCGGTTATGGCCTCCGATCCTCTCGTATTAGAGATCTCGGACAGCTCGGACGAGGCTCCAATGGCTCACCCGACCGCGTCCCCCCTGAAAGAGGAATCAGCGGCGGATTTGGTAGAGGTAGTTATCGCCGAGGAGCCTACTGTCCCCGTGGGACCGCCATTGGCTATGGTAGGAGAGGGAGAGGCGGCAGCCGCAGCTGGAGAGGTGCAGGGGGAGCCTTCTCCCGGTCTCTCTGCAGGGGAGTCTGGAAGCAGTGAGGCTGGTCAGACTGAGGCCCCGGGGAGCCTGCGGGGGAGATGCAAGTGGTAGAATAGGCCGGGACCTCGGGGGGCCCGGTGGCAGAGACACAAATGGTGGTGGCTGAGGAAGGGGCGTCGAAGGAGAAGACGCGGCAAGGCGGGAGCTCCAAATTAGGAGCTTCTTCGAAAAAGGTTTTGGGGAAGCTGGCACTTGGGCTGGCTGAATTATCCAAAGAGGTCCAAGCCAGGGCTTTGACGGAGGAGGCTGGAAGATTGGGAGCCTCTCAGGCGGAGGTTGCCCACGTCGGTCCCTCTGGCGGGGACGGTCAGCCTAGCAGTTCAGACGCCGGCGTTGAGGAGGCATTTTCCGCGTTGATGAGGTCGGCCCTGTATCCGGGGGCAGACCCTTCGTCGGACAAGTTTGCCGATCTAGAGTTGGTGGATGCTGCATTCGGTCAGCAGGGCATGGCCAAGAGTATCCATCTCCTTCCCGATATCGATAATGCGACCTTGATGAGGATGACTCGGGCCTATGCCTCGCAGGTAAGTTACTTTTCTCGTGCGGTATGTGTTTTTCAATTGACCCTGTCGTGGGCTCTTATTCGTTTTTTGCCTTTGCAGAGCGTTTTGCTTTCCCGGGCGATATGCTGGCGCTTGAGTTTGGCAACGGGGGCCAGTGTCCAAGCCAGGAGGGCTAATGCCGAGCTCCAGTCGCGGCTGAAGGTGTCTGAGAAGTTTGAGGAACTCATGGCAATTAGCGACAGGGGCTTACAGGGGATAAGGGCGACATATCAAGTTGCCCAGGCCGAGATATCCCAGCAGAAGCGCAGGGTGGAGGAGTTGCAGGAACTCCTGGCGAAGAACGACAATGCGTGCTTAGAGTTGGATAAGATCGAGTCGAAGCATTCCGCGGAGGTGAAGGCGATGCAGAGGGAGCATAGCGAGAGTATGGGTCGGCTGGGGAAGGAAGCTGCCGACGAGAGGAAGCGTTTGACTAGGATGCTTGGCGAGGTGGAGGAGCGATTGAAGCGCCGCGACAGTGAAATTGTTCACTTGAAGGAGGGCGCGAAATGGCAACAAGGGGTGATAGCTCGGGTGAACAACGAGCTAACCCAAGCCCAGGAGGCAATCGGAGCCAAGCAGTTGAAGATCAACAACCTGCAAGAGAGAGTTGAGCTGGTCGGGGCTGATAGGACAAGAGCCAGAAGCGAGGCCGAGGAATCAGCCAAGAGGCTGGCCAGACGAGAGGAGGAGGTACGACCTCATTTATCCCCCCCCCCCTTTTTTCAGCTTTCCTCCACAGGTTTCTTGTGACGCCGACTTATCTCGGCTTTTTCAGATAGCGGAGTTGGGGCTGGAGGTTCGGGCCCTTCAAGGCGAACTTGTGTCCAGCCGCAGCAAGAGCTTAGAGTCCGAGACACGGGCCAGCGAGTTTGAGGAGCAAAATATCATTTTGCGGGCCCAAGTCGCAGAGGATGAGAAACGGGCCGTCGAGGCTAATACGCAGCTCGCCATACTTAAGGGGAGGCAAGACGCTATCAGCGTGGATGCGTTCCATCATGGGATAGAAGAGTGCAACAGAGGATACTCAGCGGGCACCCGGAATGGGACCTTTCTTTCCTAAGTGCTGAAATCCCGACGATGGCGGGTCTGAAGAAGAAGATGAAGTTGAGTATGCTGATGTTTCCGACGCCGAACTTGGCGCTGCCCTGGTCCCAGCGAAGCTGCAGTTTCTGAGGGACGGTCGCAGACTGCCGCAGAGGGGGCGAAAATATTGGAGAAGGGCAAATCTAGTCGCGCTTTCGCAGATGTGACTGAGGGCCTTTCTAAATCCAGTGCGGCCCCGGTTCTTAGGAGCTGTTCTTGTTCTCGTTCTTTAGACATTTGTCTGACATTTCATAGTGAAAGAATTTCCTGTTTCCATTTAAGTGTCTTTCTCGCGTGACTTTGCTGTCATTTAGTCTCGCCCCGATCGTGAGTAACCTATGGCTCGTTGGTGCCCTTGGGTCATCTTTATTCCGAGGCTAGGAGAAACGTACTGGCTCGGGCCGATAGGTAAAACAGGTCGGTTTGGGCCGACGAGGAAGGTAGGTCGGCTGGGGCCGACAGACAAAATAGGTCGGCTGAGGCCGACAGGCAAAATAGGTCGGCTGGGGCCGACAGGCAAAAGTAGGTCGGCTGAGGCCGACAGAGAAAATAGGTCGGCTGAGGTCGACAGGCAAAATAGGTCGGCTGGGGCCAACAAGCAAAAGTAGGTCGGCTGAGGCCGACAGAGAAAATAGGTCGGCTGGGGCCGATAGGCAAAATAGGTCGGTTTTGGGCCGACGGAAAAATAGGTCGGTTGGGCCGACAGACAAAATAGGTTGGCTGGGGCCGACAGGCATAAATAGGTCGACTGGGGCCGATAGGCAAAAAGGCCTTTGCGTTCTCTGCTACTCCGACAATCGTCCTGCTGACCCGCAGGTGGTTCGGTTTTTATTTCACCAGAGTTGATAATACGGCGGAGTGGGGGGCATAAAGCTGCGTCAGAGCTTTCCGGAAGGTGCTCTTTTCCTATGCGGATTACTTCGCCGCGCACGCAATCGCCCACCATTGGAGGATGTCACTTTCGAAGGACGATACTCTGGGCCTGCCAGTTTTCAAGGTGCTGGCTGGCGATCACCCGTATTAAATGACAGTGATTTGGGATCAGGAGGAGATCTTCGTACACATCGTAACTCAGGTGGTGGGTTTGGCGCGCAGTGGGGCGCCACGTCTATCCTGAGGGGCCACGTGGAGGTGTGGGCCAGGTGTCTGAATCTCGGGACTTTCAGCTCTGATAGCTCATCCCGGGTTTTTTCTGTCTATAAAAAGGGGAGAAAGGGGTCATGTTTAGTTATCCCCAAAGTGCATTTTCCCTTAGAGCTTCTATTATGCCCATTTCTCTGCTGCTATGAGTGGGAGGATCAAGCTTTCCTCTCATGGGCTCCTTGCCGCCGGATAGCTGGGGTGACTGGGGAGCTGCCGAAGAATGGCTCGCCCTTAGGGGATGGGTCCCGGAGATCACATGGAGAGCGCACAAGGAGGGCGCGGGGATCGTACGGAGAGCGCACATATGCGCTTCCTATGTGATCTTTGTGGCCCGTTACGGGGGGCTTACGGTAGGAAGCGCATCGACACCCCCGTAGCATGCACAGACTCTCCCTCTTTCGCTGGCTTGGGTTCACATCCCTTCTCTAAGGAGAATCCTTGCCACGGGAGGGAGAATATGGGAGCAACCGGGGTCGGATGGTCCCCGGTTCCCTCGGTTGGACGGCGGCTTGCGATCCAGCACCCCCTCCTAGGGGAGCGGGCTGGGTCGTCCGAATCCTCAGAATCAGCATCCACGGGCCATGCCCCTTTTGGATCTTTTAATTCATCCGGGGCTATGGAGGGTCAGCTTTATCATCCGTCCGGGCGGACTGACTGTTTCGTGGTCTGCCTGATTTGTTGATCCGGACATCGAACATCACAGTTGCCTGGGTCTGCTTTGGAGCAGTTGTTCGAGTCTTGTACTTGCCTTTGTTTTATGCATTTCAATGCTCTTGTAATGTCTGTGAGGCATTTGTAACTGATTTTGTTCGCCAATAAAGAGAGGCATATTCTGTTTCTCAATCTCTATCTTTTCTTGTGTCGATCTTGTAGTTATTGTTGTTTGTGGGGTATAAATACGTTCCGCTCGTCCTCAGACGAGGATCTCACGCCGTCCGAACTAATCGCGGTTCGTGTGTGGCGGTTCAGAGATCGTTCGGCGAAGCATGTTCCTTACTCTGGTCAGAAGCCTGACATTTTTGTGCTTCGCTTTTACCGGGGCTCAGTTTATCGTGGGTCGGCCTTGACCGAAGTTCATGGAATCCGTACTTTTCTCATCGTGGTTCAAGGAACCTGTCACTCGGGTCGGCCGAGTTTCGAAGGTATTTGCCTTGGCCCTGCCGAGGTTCGGAGACTTAGTTTGCTCGGCCTGGCCGAGGTTCGGAGATTTGTTGCTCGGCCCTGCCGAGGTTCGGAAGAATATTTTACTTGGCCCTGCCAAGGTTCGGAGATTTGTGCTCAAGGGAGAGACTCAATTGTCATTGTGGGTCACGGCGTTGGGTCCACGTGACGTTTGATAAGGGGCGCCAGAGCGGAACGGGCGGTATATTTGTCACGCTTTTCTATTGGTGACGCCACTCTTCCCGAGGGGACAGGTTATTGGCCGAACGCCGGACTTCCACATTTTCCAAAAAAAAAAGGCCAGCATTAAGAGGCTCGGGGAAGCGCCGAACGCATTTATTGCGAGGGCCGACAGATCGAAAAATGTTTGCTTAGGGAATTCCCGAGCATCCTGCTCGCGTTTATCGATCTCGCTCGGGATGGAGCGCGAAACTTCGGATTTCGAGCACTGAAACGGCGACGCGTGGCAAGTTCTCATGGGTCGGTGGTTACGGCGCGACCGATAGAGATACCTGCTTGGTGAGTATAAATACGACCAAGGGGCATTGGTTTCGGCCATCCCTCGATTTAAGCTTCGAAGAATGGACTCTCCAGGGCGATCATCAGTCGAGTCGCGTTCCTCGCTCGATAGCCTGCCGCGCTCGGAGGGGAGGCGCACCTCCATCACTGTTGACGGGGAGGGCCTAGCGTCGGCCTTTGCGAACAATGAGCAGCTTGCGAGGGCCGCCGAAGAATACTTGGACGTGTCGGTCAGGGAGGCGGAAGCCTCACGCTGGTTGATGGACCGGCAGAGGAGGAGATTGCATCCCTTCGTCAGCAGGTGGCTGACCTGACGGAGCGCCTGAGGAGCTGCTAGCCTCCGGGAGTGACTCCGAATTCTGATTCAGGGCCTCCCTTCTTGTTTTATTTTTTACTGCCTCTCTGTGATCCTCTTTTTATAAATGAAAGATGGATCTTATTTTTGAAGTCCCTTTCTTTAAGAGTTTATGGCCTTGACCCGTGTGATGAATAAGGGGGTTGGCGTGGCCCCGTCGTTTTTGCGCATTCATATAGGCTCTTTGAACGACGGGTTATAGGGGTATCACCCAAAAGGTTTTCAGTAGCAGAGAGGGAAATCTCTAGCTCTGCTCGGGGCCTTCAGCCGATTATGCGGGGCTCAATGGCCTCAAGAGGGGGTTTTGCCAATGGTGCCTTCTTTTTGTGCATCGATGGTTTTTGTTTAACGCGCTCGTTTTTAAACCGGACGAAGTCCTTCGGAGACTATTTGGGGGCCGTTCGACTTTGGTCGAGGCCCATATACTTCGGCTTTTTGCTGGGGTTTTAGCCCGAATGACTTTTACCAGGCCTTGCCATGGCTCGGCGGATTCGTTGCTCGGCCCTGCCGAGAGTTCGGAGAGTATTGCTCGGCCCTAGGTTCGGAGAATATTTTACTGGCCCTGCCAAGGTTCGGAGATTTGTTGCTCGGCCCTGCCGAGGTTCGGAGACCTGGCCCTGCCAAAGTTGCTCGGCCCTGCCGAGGTTCGGAGAATATTTTACTTGGCCCTGCCAAGGTTCGGAGATTTGTTGCTCGGCCCTGCCTACTTGGCCCCGCCAAGGTTCGGAGATTTGTTGCTCGGCCCTGCCGAGGTTCGGAGAATATTTTACTTGGCCCTGCCAAGGTTCGGAGATTTGTTGCTCGGCCCTGCCGAGGTTCCTTGGCCCTGCCAAGGTTCGGAGATTTGTTGCTCGGCCCTGCCGTTCAGAGAATATTTTACTTGGCCCTGCCAAGGTTCGGAGAAGGTTCGAGAATATTTTACTTGGCCCTGCCAAGGTTCGGAGATTTGTTGCTCGGCCCTGCCGAGGTTCGGAGAAATATTTTACTTGGCCCTGCCCAGAGATTTGTGCTCGGACCTGCCGAGGTTTGAAGAAATATTTTACTTGGCCCTGCCAAGGTTCGGAGATTTGTTGCTCGTCCTGCCGAGGTTCGGAGAATATTTTACTTGGCCCTGCCAAGGTTCGGAGATTTGTTGCTCGGCCCTGCCGAGGTTCGGAGAATATTTTACTTGGCCCTGCCAAGGTTCGGAGATTTGTTGCTCGGCCCTGCCGAGGTTCGGAGAATATTTACTTGGCCCTGCCAAGGTTCGGAGATTTGTTGCGGCCCTGCCGAGGTTCGGAGAATATTTTACTTGGCCCTGCCAAGGTTCGGAGATTTGTTGCTCGGCCCTGCCGAGGTTCGGAGAAATATTTTACTTGGCCCTGCCAAGGTTCGGAGATTTGTTGCTTGTTCCTTGGCCCCAAGGTTCGGAGATTTGTTGCTCGGCCCGAGGTTCGGAGAATATTTTACTTGGCCTGCCAAGGTTCGGAGATTTGTTGCTCGGCCCTGCCGAGGTTCGGAGAATATTTTACTTAGGTTCGGAGATTTGTTGCTCCCTGCCGAGGTTCTTGGCCCTGCCAAGGTTCGGAGATTTGTTGCTCGGCCCTGCCGAGGTTCGAGAATATTTTACTTGGCCCTGCCAAGGTTCGAGATTTGTTGCTCGGCCCTGCCGAGGTTTGGAGAATATTTTACTTGGCCCTGCCAAGGTTCGGAGATTTGTTGCTCGGCCCTGCCGAGGTTCAGAGAATATTTTACTTGGCCCTGCCAAGGTTCGGAGATTTGTTGCTCGCCCTGCCGAGGTTCGGAGAAATATTACTTACTGCTGGCCGAGGTTCGGAGAATATTTTACTTGGCCCTGCCAAGGTTCGGAGATTTGTTGCTCGGCCCTGCCGAGGTTCGGAGAATATTTTACTTGGCCCTGCCAAGGTTCGGAGATTTGTTGCTCGGCCCTGCCGAGGTTCGGAGAATATTTTACTTGGCCCTGCCAAGGTTCGGAGATTTGTTGCTCGGCCCTGCCGAGGTTCGGAGAATATTTTACTTGGCCCTGCCAAGGTTCGGAGATTTGTTGCTCGGCCCTGCCGAGGTTCGGAGAATATTTTACTTGGCCCTGCCAAGGTTCGGAGATTTGTTGCTCGGCCCTGCCGAGGTTCGGAGAATATTTTACTTGGCCCTGCCAAGGTTCGGAGATTTGTTGCTCGGCCCTGCCGAGGTTCGGAGAATATTTTACTTGGCCCTGCCAAGGTTCGGAGATTTTTGCTTGCCGAGGTTCGGCCCTGCCGGAGAGAGGTTCGGAGAATATTTTACTTGGCCCTGCCAAGGTTCGGAGATTTGTTGCTCGGGCCGAGGTTCGGAGTTGGAGGTTGTTGCTCGGCCCTGCCGAGGTTCGGAGAATATTTTACTTGGCCCTGCCAAGGTTCGGAGATTTGTTGCTCGGCCCTGCCGAGGTTCGGAGAATATTTTACTTGGCCCTGCCAAGGTTCGGAGATTTGTTGCTCGGCCCTGCCGAGGTTCGGTTTTACTTGGCCCTGCCAAGGTTATTTTACTTGGCCCTGCCAAGGTTCGGAGATTTGTTGCTCGGCCCTGCCGAGGTTCGGAGAATATTTTACTTGGCCCTGCCAAGGTTCGGAGATTCCTGTTCAACAGACAGCTCGGTTGTGCCGAGGATTGGTAAGCAGTATCTGTTTCTTCTTGCAATTTATAGCAATATAGTGCATAATGATTCACGCAACAGGTTTTGAGGAAACAGATAAGCAATGTGGTGAGGCATGCGAAGATGAATTCAGAGAGGACATACCCTATTGATAATATTTGCGAAGGTTGTCCGCGTTCCAAGTTCCGGGGAATGGATTTCCCATCCAGATCCTGCAGCTTGTAGGTTCCTGGTCCCAATCTCCGCGACCTGGTACGGGCCCTCCCAGTTTGGCGCCAGCTTTCCTTGCTCCAGCGGTTTGGAAACAGAGGCTTTCGGAGGACAAGGTCGCCGGGCAGGAAGGTCTTCCCCTTAACTCTGGAGGCATGGTACCGGGCCACCCTTTGTTGATAGGCAGCCGTTCTGATCCGGGCCTTCTCTCTGATTTCCTCTATCAGGTCGAGGTTGGTGCGGAGTTGTTCGTTGCTGGCTTCTCCGAGTAGCTCTCCACCCGCAATGATGGGAGGCCGACTTCCACAGGGATAACGGCCTCTGTACCGAAAGCCATTCGGAATGGGGTCTCGCCCGTGGGATTCTCGGGGTGGTGCGGTAGGCCCACAAGACATGGTGTAGCTCATCTGCCCACCTGCCTTGGGCTCTGGAGAGGCGAGCTTTGATTCCCTGGAGGAGGGTCCTGTTGGTTACCTCGGCCGCTCCGTTGGCTTGTGGGTGCCCGACCGAAGTAAGGTGGTGACGGATTCCATGCTCTTCGCAGAACTGGCGGAATTTGGAGTTGTCGAACTGCTTGCCGTTATCGGTGATTATAGTGTGGGGGAGGCCGAATCGGCAGATGATGGACCTCCACACAAAGTCTCTGGCCCGGCCTCGGTGATTTGGCAACGCTTCCGCTTCGACCCATTTGGTGAAGTAGTCAATGGCGACAAATAAGAATTTTCGCTGTCCTGTCGCAAGCGGGAATGGGCCGAGGATGTCCATCCCCCATTTGGCAAAGGGCCAAGCGGAGGATATGGAAACTAGCTCGGCGGAGGGGAGCCTTTGGATGCTTGAATGTCTCTGGCAGGCGTCACAGGCTCGGACCAGATCGTCCGCATCTTTCTGCATGGTCGGCCATAATAGCCTTGCCGTAGCACTTGTGGCAGAGGGACCGGCTTCCCAGATGGTTGCCGCAATCCCTTCATGTACCTCCGCAGAGCGTAGTCCGCTTCGGATGGGCGAAGGCATCTGAGCAGCGGCATGGAAAAGACCGCTTGTAAAGTTGGTTGTCAATCAACACATAGTGGGTGGCCTGCAGCTTCAATTTCCTGGCCTCTCTTCGGTCGGACGGAGCGACCCTTCTTTGAGATAGCTGAGGATAGGGTCGAACCAGGATGGTTCGGCCTCGATTTGCATCACCCGGTCGGCTTCCGTGATGCTCGGCTTCTCCAGAGTCTCCAGGTGGAATTTTTGTTCGGCATCCATTGTCTCCGTGGTTGCCAATCGGGAGAGTAGGTCGGCACGGGCGTTTCTCGATCTAGGAATTTGAATAATTTCAAACTCTGAAAATGGGGAAGTAGGTTACGCACCTCTTGGAGATATCGAATCATATTGGGTTCCCGGGCTTCAAACTCTCCCCGCACATGGCCGGCCACCAGCTGAGAGTCGGTGAAGGCGCTAAGCTTTTCCACCTTCAGGTTGCGGGCGATCCGGAGACCGGCTAACAGGGCTTCGTACTCGGCTTCGTTGTTGGAAGCCGGGAAGGAGAATCGGACGCCATACTCGAAAGTCATCCCCTCGGGCTGGTGAGAACTAGACCCGCACCGGAGTGATGGGCATTGGACGACCCGTCGACGTGGAGGAGCCACCGGGCTCAGGACTTTGGCTCTTCGGGAGTTTGGGGTAGAGCCGTCCTCCGGGATGGTGCACTCGAGGAGGAAGTCGGCCAGCACTTGAGCTTTGATGGCTGGGCGAGGCTGAAAATGTATGTCGTGCTCGCTTAGTTCGACGGCCCATTTGGTCATCCTCCCCGATGTTTTCGGACGGTGGACCACCGCCTTGATGGGTTGATCGGTCAGGACCGTCACTGAATGTGCTTGGAAATATGGTCGCAGCTTCCGGACCGAGGTGATCAAGGCCAGCCATCTTTTCGATCCTGGTGTACCTCGTCTCCGCATCGCGGAGCAGCCTGCTCACATAGTAGATCGGCTTCTGGATCTTGCCTTCTTCCTTGACCAGCACCGAACAAACTGCGCCCTCGAAACGGCCAGGTACAAGAATAAGGTCTCTCCTGGGGTCGGACTACTGAGAAGGGGGCGAGCCGAGGTACTTCTTGAGATCTTGAAATGATTTCTGGCATTCAGGAGTCCACTGGAAATTTTTGGCCGATCGGAGAGTTTTGAAGAAGGGGAGGCATCTCTCGGCTGACCGCCACGAAGCGGTTAAGGGCCGCTATCCTCCCGGTAGGCGCTGGACCTCTTTAATAGACGCTGGGGGCGCCATTTGTTGGAGAGCTTGAATCTTCTGAGGGTTAGCTTCGATACCTCGCTGGGAGACCATGAAGCCGAGGAACTTCCCGAATTGACGCCGAAGGCGCACTTGGTTGGGTTGAGCTTCATCCCATACTTGCGCAGCGTGGCAAAGCTCTCCGCGAGGTCCTCAACATGCCAGCGCTTCCTTGCTTTTGACCAGCATATCATCCACATACACCTCCATGTCCGGCCGATTTGCTCCTTGAACACCTTGTTGACCAGCCGCTGGTAGGTCGCTCCTGCATTTTTAAGACCGAAAGGCATAACTCGGTAACAGTAGGTACCTCGGTCGGTTATGAAGGCGGTCTTTTCTTCATCCTCGGGGGCCATCCGGATCTGATTGTAGCCCGAATAGGCATCCATGAATGACAGCATTTGGTGGCCTGAGGTGGCGTCCACGAGCTGGTCGATCCGAGGGAGGGGGAAGCTGTCCTTCGGGCATGCCTTGTTGAGGTCGGTGAAGTCGATGCAGATCCTCCATTTGCCATTCGACTTTTTCACCATGACGACATTTGACAGCCAACTGGGGTAATTTACCTCGGACAAAGTTGGCTTTGATGAGTTTGTCGACCTCTTCTTCAATGGCTTTTGCCGCTCTGGGGCGAAGCTTCTCTTCTTCTGCTTAACAGGCCTGTGCATCTCGTCCACATTGAGACGATGGACGAGGACCTCGGGGCTAATTCCTGGCATGTCGGAGGCGGTCCAGGCGAAGATGTCCGCATTGCTTTGGAGGAATCTGATCAGCTCGCGACGACTCTCCTTTGAGCAGCGACCCGATCCTTGTGGTTCGGTCGGGCCGAGCTTCGTCCAGCGGTACTTCTTCCAATTCTTCCACCGGTTCTCCCCGTTGTTCGGCGAAGTCTTCGCGAGCGTCTAGCCCGTCAACCTCGGGAATTCTGGACTGAAGGCTCGTGACGAAACATTGCCGAGCCATGGCTTGACTTCCCCGAACCACTCCAACTCCTTGCTCGGTGGGGAACTTCATAGACAGATGCGGGATAGAGACAACCGCCTTAAGGGACATCAAGCCGGGCCTGCCGAATATGGCGTTATATGGGGACCTGAGGTCGGTCACTAGGAAGTCGGTCTGTACAACGGTTACAAGGGGCCAGGTTCCTGCGCGGACCGTCAGGGTGACGATTCCTTCTGGGATGATGACGTCGCCGGTGAATCCCATCAGGTGGAATCCACGGCTCGAAGGTTTTCCATGAGCAATTTCATCCTGGCAAACACACCGAGGTACAAAACGTTTACCGAGCTTCCACTATCAACCAGGATTCGGCTTACATCATAATTGTTCAAATTAAGGGATACAACAAGTGCGTCTCATGGGGAAGCTGTATCCCAAGAAGATCATCATCGAAAAGGAGAGCTCGCCCGTGCGCGCCTTCTTTGGCACCGGTGCATCACCATTGCCCCTGGAGCTCGATCCGCCGGCCTCTTCAATCATGTTGATGCGGCCAACCACGGGCGGATTTGGTGGAGGAGGAGTTGTGGGAGCTCGGGCTGGCGATCACCTCCTTGCTGCTGCGGCTCGGGTGCCCTTCTGAACTGGTCCAACCGTCCCCGCCGAATCAGTCTCTCGATCTCATTCTTCAGCTGCCAGCATTCTTCAGTGTCATGGCCATGCTCCCTATGGTAGCGGCAGTACTTGGCGGGATCTCTCCGGGTTGGGTTCCCTCGGAGAGGTACTGGTCGGGGAAGCTGGCGCTCTATCTCCATGAGGATTTGCGCCCGGGGCACAGTCAGCGGAGTGTAGCGATCGAATCGCCTGGGGGACTCCGGGAGCGATTCCTTGGCGGCAGCGGAGGGACTCTTTGGCGGCGAGGCGGACTTGGCCGACGGACAGGGCGGTGTCTGTCGGGAACTTTGGGCTCTTGCTTCTTCTTGCTGCTCAGCGCGGGCCATTCTCCGCGACTCCTCGACCCGAGCGTATTTGTCCGCAAGGGCCATCATATCAGACAGACATGGGGGGTAGCTGACTTCCATTGCCAAATAGAAGTCGCTCTCCTTGAAACTCCCCCCGCTAGGGCGGACATAGCCACCTCATGATTAAGGTGGTCCACCTCCAACATGGCCTTGTTGAAACGGCCAAGATAATTTCTCAAGGACTCCCCCTCTCTTTGCTTGACTTCGGAGAGGGAGTCGGATCTCCGTCGGTGGCGGCGGCTGCTGACGAACTGGCCAATAAAAAGGTGGCTCAGCTCGTCGAATGAATCAATGGAACCTGGTTTCAAGGCGTTGAACCAGGTTCGGGCGGATCCTCTGAGGGTGGATGGGAAGGCCGGCAGAGGATCGCATCAGATGCTCCGTGGAACATCATTATTGACCGGAAGCTGCTGAGATGGTCGTCCGGATCAGTGGAGCCGTGATAGGGCTCGACGGTTGGCAGCTTGACGTGGGAGGGAATCACTTCCTCCATGATCCCCTTAGAGAAAGGGATGCCCTGCTCTGCTTTGGGCTGGGCAGATGGATCTGCTTGGCGGCGTCCAGCTCCTGACGCATTTCTTGGATCTGACGGCGGATCTCCTCCTCACCGGCGAGAGGAGGAGCTGGGCGGAGAACCGCAAGGATGGCGTCGAATCATGGTGAGACGTGCCGGAGAGAGGGAGCGGGCTCGCCGAGATCTGGGAAGATCTCTATCGTAACCGGTTCGAGGGACCGGTTTGTCCCCCCTGGGGCGATGTGGGGGATCCGCTGATTCGGATCAGAGGAGGAGGTTGCCGGCGAAGAAGGAAGTCGCCGCTTCTTTCTGGGGATGCGAAGCAGGAGGAGGTGCAAGACGCTCCTGGACCAGGTGGGTAAGAGCCTGGACTTGTTGGACCAGCGTAGCAAACTGGTCCTGGGTCACCGGAATGGCAGGCGGCGACGGAGTCTCGACAGGTGGGGGTTGCGGCGCTGTGGCGCCAGTCGGATCAGGCCTCTGGGAGGCGACCTGATCTTGGAGCATCAGAGGTTGCTCTCTTCCGGTTGGCCATCAGAGAGGTTCTTCTCCGGATTAAGATCCTTGTCTCCTTTTTCAAGTTTTAATGGGACTTGAGGCCCTTCCTCTAGCGCCAATCTGTTGCCGCCGGGATCCGTCCTCCGACTCGGGCGCGGTCGATCTCCAGGAGGGGTGCGGCGGACCTGCAAAACAGGAAGCCCACACGCGGAAGGACGCGGGGGTGGTCCTCCGCGGAAGGCCCTCCGACGCTCAAGTCAGTGGGAAGGAATCGGCGATCAACCAGACAATGAGGAGGTGGATCTCTCCGGGAGACCTCTCCGGGGGCGGCCAATCGGAGGCTCCAGGGCAGAGCGACGAGCTGCCGGGAGAGAGAGAGAGTGAGTGTCAAGAGTTGCGTACCTGAGGGAATCTGCCAATCTGATATTTATAGACTGTCACCTGGGACTTGAGCGTCTTCTGGAAGGTACTGAGGTTGTTACGATGGGAGACAGAATCAGGCCGTTGTGGGGCCGTTAGAATCCGCCTTGTTTGTTAAGGGATCGACGGCTGGGAGAGCTCCTTGATGTCTTGGGATCTGGGTGAGTAGACCTGGGGCGGTTACGATAGGTTTAGGCCACGTCTCAACATGATTCCTGCTAGGTGCTGCTCGGGTAGGCTTGGCTCTCCCGCGTCAGGTTCCGCGGAGGTGCGAGGGCGGATCGGAAGCCGAGCTACGGAGGCCCGGAAGGAGCCGAGCTATGGAAGCCCGGAGGGGCCGAGCTAGGAAGCCCGGAAGGGCCGAGCTATGGAAGCCCGGAGGGGAGCCGAGCTATGGAAGCCCGGAAGGGCCGAGCTAGGGAGCCCGGAGGCCGAGCTATGGAAGCCGGAAGGGCCGAGCTATGGAAGCCCGGAGGGGCCGAGCTACGGAAGCCCGGAGGGGCTGAGCGGAAGCCGGAAGGAGCCGAGCTATGGAAGCCCGGAGGGGCCGAGCTATGGAAGCCCGGAAGGAGCCGAGCTATGGAAGCCCGGAAGGCCGAAGGGAGGAGGTTAGCCTTAACCACCTCGCATGGATATTAATGTAATAATGATTTTACCCCTCAACACATGCCCTCCACTCCCTAGTTCGAAGCATAGGTTCGGGCGTAGGGAGTACAAGTTCGAATGGCGCGTTCCGGATGGGACGTCTTGGTTTAGATAGCTCGTGCAATGATGCCCTAATTAATGCGACAGGGCCATCCCGCCTTCGGGGCTAAGGCTCCTCTATGAGCGACAGTTGAGATTGCACCACGCTACGAATCCTGATCGATCGGGCATTTATCGAGGCGATTCTGAACATCTGGGATGAGACGCCCTGCCTCTTCAGGGCGGCTTCCTTGGCGGAGAAGCGAAGCGACGGCCGGGTCGTGTATATATATATGTGCGCGTGCACTCGGCGTCTTCTCGTTTTGCTTTCAAAAGGGTTCTGGCCTTCCATCTTTTTTGGCACTTATCGTTTTCGTTTGGTACCCCTTTCAATGGCGATGAGCCCCGACGATGTGGCCTCCGAAATCGTTGCCGAGGACTTGGGGAGGATTCATCAGCGGTATGGCCTGCCCCTGGACGTCGTCCTACGGGCGCCGGAACTCAATGATAGAGTTACCCGGGACTTAGAGTCCGGGGTTTTTATCTACGAAGATAGTTTGAAGGCGGGTCTTCGTTTTCCTCTCCACCCCCTGGTGAAGGAGATCATGACCCACTACAATATCAGCCCGTCAATGGTGGCTTCGAACAGCTGGCAGAATATCATCGGATTCATCTCGATGTGTCACCAGATTCGGATCGTCGCCACTCTTCCCCTTTTTCGCACCTGTTACCATCTGATTCCTATGAGGAATTGGAGTGGCCCTACATCGGGCCCCGGAGATCCTTCAACGTTATCGCGGATAAGCCCTCTTCCATCAAGGGGTGGAAGAGCCGGTTTGTTATCGCGGAGGGGAACGTCGGTTCTGACTTCCCTCGGAGATGGGGGGATGTCGCAAGGGATGCGGAGACGCATCCGGCTTGTCGGCGCAGGAGGAGAAGGACCTGGACGTCCTCCGCAACGGACAGGTGTTTTCGGCTAACGACCTGCTATCAGAGAGGGCCCTCTTCACAGCCGGGCTCAGCCCCCTGGACCCGCAAGGTGAGTCCCTTTCGTGCTATGTATCTTTCTCGATTAGTGTGCTTGGTCCTGAGTATGTGTGTTCTATTCTGATAGCTGCAAGGTCGGCGTTGTCAAACCTCTCCAAGAGGAAGAGAGGAAAATGCCCAGGGGAAGGTATCGGCGCGGATAGTGGTCGGTCCGAAAAAAGGGCTCATACTTCCGCAAGGAGTCCGTCGGGCGCTGGGGCAGTCACGGCAGAGGCGCCGAGGGCGAAGGAGAGCCCAGGGAGAGCGGTTATGGCCTCCGATCCTCTCGTATTAGAGATCTCGGACAGCTCGAACGAGGCTCCAATGGCTCGCCCGACCGCGTCCCCCCTGAAAGAGGAATCAGCGACGGATTTGGCGGAGGTAGTTATCGCCGAGGAGCCTACTGTCCCCGTGGGACCGCCATTGGTTCTGGTAGGAGAGGGAGAGGCGGCAGCCGCAGCTGGAGAGGTGCAGGGGGAGCCTTCTCCCGGTCTCTCTGCAGGGGAGTCCGGAAGCAGTGAGGCTGGTCAGAATTCGGTCCAATATGGCTCTTAGGTAGTGTTGATAGAAAAAATATTATCCATGGATAAGTGTACGGGATAGAGTTTATTCCCTGGCTATCCTTTGGTTATCCCATTGATGATATCAAACACAAAAAGGTAAATTCATAGGATAACTTTTTTTACTCTTATTTGGAAGGATAACCAGCTATTCCTGCATTCTCTAGGGAATAAATTGAGGGGATATCCCATGGTTAACCATGGATTATCCCTTTGGTTAACTTTATTCCTAGCTATCCCTTATAGTTATGACTTTTGGGAATAAGAAGGGATATCCAGGGGATATCCCCTCTTATCCCCTATTTCAAACGCTACCTTAAGGACTCCAACAGGTGAGATTCAAACTGATTGCCTAACACATTTCATATTTGACGGGACTGGGGCATGTCAAAAATAGGTGATCTACTGTCTCATCTTACTAAGGCACCTCATGATAATAGGTAAACAATGGGTTCTAAAATTGATAAATAGTATGATTAATGGTGAGCAATGGGTTAGAGTAACTTGAAAACCAAGATCAACTTGACTTGATTGGGTCGGATTGATAAGATTGGTTCATTCGGTTATGATTGGAAAGCTAATCATAATTTTTTTAAAAAAAATAAAAGACTTTTAGGAATCAAATTAGGAACCAAAGATATACTTCGTAAGTCATTTATCATTTCTACTAAAAATATTTAATATTAGATTGATCAACAAATATTATATATTCTTTTTAATTAACACAACTAAGAAAAAATAGCTATTAGGTATTAAACAAGTGTCATCCAAAGAAAGAAAAAATTAAATAGTATTTATTAATATTAAGAGTTTTTAAAGCATTTTCATGATAGCTCTTAGCATCTTATTCAATTTCTATAAGTACCAAAAAAGAACCTTATATATTAAAAATAAAAAATATAAAAAAATGGGGCCAATGCAAAAAAATGAGGAAGATAGGTTCTTTTATGGAACCAATTAATCCATAGCCAACCCATTCTGATTAGGTTGATTCTAGGTTGGTTATAAGATAGGATTGGATTGGTTCTAGGTCCAAAATTCTAGAACTGATCTTGATTGGATCGGTTCTTATTCTTAGCTCTTGAAACTAACCCAATCCAACTCAACCTATGCTCACCCCTAGGTAGAATTGTATGCCTCCTTGACAACCACTGATCCTAGCCTCCATATAAGATTGTCATCTAGATCCACATCACTCTTAGGAATAATATGTGAAATAGTATCAGCAAGGTTTGGATGAAATATCCAGTCTAGGAATTCCCTGTGCCATCCCCCCCTTAAGAGTTGAAAAGGTGATCAATTCTAGATCCTAACTCCAAGAAGGAAGCATCAAAGGCAGCTGGGAGGTGGATCAAGGGCTCACCATATATAGGATCCATGGGTCCAAAAGTATCATCAAGCTAACTTCCCATTGCTTATGGACCACCTAAAGACTCCTGCAATCAATTCCGAGACTTTGGAGATTACTTTCCATAACCCTAAGGTGTTTCTGTTGGGTTGAGATGTAGTCTAAGAACCCTCAAATTTATACTTTAAGGTAAGCCAGTGAGAAAGAAGAGAATTGGGTCGTAAGGCAATCTTTCCAATAACTTTGCTTAAGAGAGCTAGATAGCCAATAAGAGGAAATGCACGGAATAACTGGACCACCAAACTATTTAGGTAGATATATAGATGGTGTATAAGGAAATGGTGTGCACTGCTTAGTTCTCATAATCATGCTCCCATAAAAAATTTCTGATGATTCTATCAAACTTAGAAAATAAAGTAGGAACAGTAGCATGAGACACAATATGAATAGGCATTAAGCAAAGTACTGATCTGATCATTGTACACCTACCTACAAAGGATAACATGCTTTATTTTTAGAAATAATCCAACTTAACCCTGATCTTATCCTTGAGAAATTAGAAGTCCAGCTTGAGGCTCCCTGGTTGCATGGGAAGTCCCAGCAAAGAGCCCAAGAACCTTTGAATTTCTAGAATGTACTCGACTCATAATGCATTCTTGGGCTAACCAAGAGCATAGATTTTTTGCAAATTCACTTTTTGAATAACCCTTTTGATGGCTTTGTAATGTTTAGGAAAGGCCCTAAATGAGACTATAATTAGCAATCATTTGCAAATAATAGATAAGAGATAAATGATCTAGCCCTAGAAGCTTGAATACCATGGATATTCTCCTAATGAACATTAGCCTTCAGAGACTGAGTAAGTATCTTAGAGCAGAGAATGCTAGAAAAAAAATAATAAAAAGATTAATATTAAGAAAAAACTATTTCTCAAAATAATGTCAAATAGGTCATTTATTGGATGCTATGTAGACCATCTCGGTTTTTTTTTTGAAAAAACCACATTACATTGTGAAATCGTCTATTGGACGGATGATTTTAAAATCGCCCATCTAAGCGACGTTTTATGGCTGGACTGGTTTTCCTAAGCTTCTCTTCATTTTAAAATTTGGCTAATAAGGTTTTGTTATAAAATCATCTCTTGAAGAGACAGTTCCTGCGGATGAATTCAAGTTGAAATCATGTCAAGAGATGATTTTAAGGTGAAATCATAAAAAATTAAAAATATGAATTTGCATTGAAATCATGTTGAAGAGAGGACTTCATCTTGAAACCGTTTCAAAACAAAATCCCTATAGTCAAATTTTAGAATGAAGAAAACATAGTGTAGCCATTAAAATCATCTGTAGACGATTTCAAAACAAAATCCCTTTCACCTCAATGATGTGTTTAAAAAAATTTAGGATGGCTCATGTGCCATCCCATGTGGCTGCTCGACATTATTTTAAGAAATAATTTTTTTCTTAACATTACTCTAGGCGTTATTTTTCTTTTTTGTGAACATTATTTAAAGGAAAGATCCTCCCATGGCTCTCCCTTTCCTCTCCTTCGGAGGACCCTTCTTGTCTTCAAGGGCTGATCTCCCCTCCATCTCCGCCTGGCTGAGAGCTAGAGGCATAGCATCGGGAGGGGGCTCGGCCTGCAATTCGGTTCCTCCTGGACTAGCGATATGGGTGGTAGGATAATGGGACACCTTCATCCCTTGGTTCATTTCCTCACATCCCACCTAGCATGAATCTTGAGTTCTTGGCTTATGCACTTCAAAGCTAGGGAGGTCCAAGCAATATGGGCTCAGAATTTAGGAAAAGTTTTTGTGCACTATGCGTGCCCATGCATGGAGAACATTTTTATCATTTCTGCACTGCACACGCAGCCACACGTAAGCACAGCTAATCATCATGTGCGATACACGCATTTGTGCACCACACGCGGTGTACAAAGAGTTTTTTTCGGGATTTAACCTGCCATGTCTTGGAAGCTGGCTTATGATGGAAGATACTTTGCCTAAGGCCCCCGCCAAGAACTTATGTTCTGGACTCCTTTCATCAAAGGAAGGGCTTGTAGTATTCAAGCCCGATGAAGCATGCCTCACCCGTTTGCCCTTGTTTTTCACCTTAGGTTGGCTTCTCAATGCTTAGAATATGATAGCTCTTGATTCCAAATGTGACCTCCCCTGATTTAGATCCTCCTCCATGGTAGATTAGTGTTTCCAAATTTCTCAAATTTGTCTCTCCTCGGATCCTTCGTCATCGTACATGATTGTTTGGATACGTCCATATTAGTTAGATTAGTGTTTTCAATTATTGCAGGTTTACATCAAGGATTTATCTTAAGTTTGTATCTTTTTGTATTAGTTATGGATGAATTAACCAAACATATTCAAAATGATATCTCATGGTTTATGTTATTTGCAGACGATATAGTGTTGATTGATGAAACTAAATCTATAGTAAATGCTAAGCTAGAGATTTAGAGAGATGTTTTAGAATCTAAAGGTTTTAAGATTAGTAGAACTAAAACTGAATACATGAATATAATTTTAGTGGAAGTAGAAATAGAAATGAAGAAACCATAAAGATTGTAAGCCAAGAGATACTAAAGAGTAAAAAATTAGGTATATAGGATCAATTATCCAGAAAGAACATGATATAGGTGAATATGTGAATCATAGAGTTAAAGCAGGATGGATTAAATGAAAGAGTGCTTCGGGAGTATTGTATGCTTGACACATCCAATTAAAATTAAAAAAATTCTATAAAATCGCTATTAGACCAGCTATGCTATATGGAACAGAATGTTAGACAATACTGAAACAATATGTGAATAAATTAAGTATACCAAAAATGCGCATGTTAAGATGGATATGAGGTAAAACTTTAAAAAATAGAATTAAAATAAACATATAAGAGAAATGATAGGAGTAGCCTCAATTAAAGATAAAATAAAAGAAAATCGATTACGGTGGTTTGGGCATATAGAACAAAGACCTTTATATGCTTCAATCAGAAAGAGTGATATTTTAATAATCCATCGTAAGAATAGAAGTAGAGATATATCTAAACTAACATGGATAGAAATAATTATAAAAAAATAACTATTTATAATTTGAATATTGACTTAGTCCTGAATAGAGTAGAGTGGAGGAAGCAAATTCATATAGCCAATCCTATGTAGTTGGAAAAAGGCTTAGATGAGTTGAGTTAAGTTTTTTGTTGGTTGATTTGATTCAATATCTCAGCCTTCTTCCCCAAACTTCTAGTATGATGGAAAGCGTCGACGAATAGTATAACCAGAGGCCATACATCCAATCATTCACTTTCTCAATATTCGTCAATGCTTTCATCTCTTTCTTCGCTAATGGGGCCAGTTGACCCAATGGGCTACAACGTCCACATCTGGACCCGGCCCTAACTTCCTAGGCCGCTCAGCTCCTAAACGGCCTCCTAAGTTGGCCCATCCTCCTCGGCCTCGGCAATTCCTAGGCGGCCCAGCTCCTAGGAAGCCCTAGCTTCCTAGTCATTTCTTA
Organism: Calamus simplicifolius; assembly: GCA_900491605.1. Classification (NCBI taxonomy): domain Eukaryota; kingdom Viridiplantae; phylum Streptophyta; class Magnoliopsida; order Arecales; family Arecaceae; genus Calamus; species Calamus simplicifolius. Next base: position 620,866 of record UESW01004463.1, on the reverse strand, counting down.
GATGGCCTCCCAAGTCGACCGCAATGTTTTTCTACTTGGGTCTTGCCTGATTCGTGATCAGGATCCCATTTCGAGACGGCTCCCGACTTTTCACTTGGGCCTTCCACCTCCACCGCAAGCGAGGCAAGTACAAAATAAGAGTTAATTGTGACATGAGGTCAATGATTGGACAACCCACCATTTGTCCAAGTAAAAGACAGCAAGTGCTTACAACTAACGCATGGAGACCAAGCTTATTTCTCAAGTCGTGGAGGTCTGACACCCTCCTTTTTGGTAAAGAATCCCTTAGGCCTCCTCTCTCTCTCTATCAGCTGAGGTCTCTTCGTAACCTTCTTTCAGAAGCCATGGGAAATTGAAGTGTGTGTGGTGGTCTGAAGCACATGGGATCTTTGCTATCTTCATCCTGGTCATTCCTCGGTTGCACACCTTCTCTCTCTTTTCCTGTGCCCCGCCTCTGTGCCTCCCAGCTCTTGTTCTTCCAATGCCAGAGTATGACGGCTCTGTCTAAGCGGCTTCCACCTCCAGGCTCTTTCCTGATAGCTTGGCTCCGCATCTCCCAGCACTCCGTCTGAGTCTGTCCTCCTCGACAGTCCTCTCCTCGGCGGCCCTCTCCTCCTAGGCAGCCCCGACACTCAGCCTCTAGCTTTGTCCTGGATCCATCTCCCAGCCGGCTTCATGGATGGTCCCAGATCCAGCACAGGAGTATATCACAAACATGACATTAATGGCGGGTAGGCCCACCAGGACTCCTACATAAGGCACAAAATGGGTCTACGTGCATGGATTTGAGGCTTACATGCATAGGTGGAAGCTCATTTTTTGGCTGCCACTATACTCCTTGACGTGGCTAATGGAATCACGTACAATGGTAGCACTGTGGAGCCACATGCCTGGCCCCACTACCCACCATCGATCGCACAGAATGATGGATGTGCGATATGGAGGGCACATCTGGCGAATGCCATAACGGCCACTCACTCTGATGGAACTTGGCCCATCAACCAACTGTAGTTCTGTTATGCCACTAAGAAGCAAGCCTCACCATTGCTGCCATCATCATAATTACTTTGACAAGTTATAGCACCTCAAGTCTCACAAACATCGGTCTTGACATTCCATCCATAAAAGTCATCATTCATTATGAGGCCTCAACCACTTAAACCAGATGAGCCCTAAAAGTCATGGTCCATCATGAGACTTCACGTGACTCATTCTATCACTAGGTGACAAGGCTCCAAGCTTCCCAAGCAAGCCATACAAAGTCCAAAGATGAATAAATTGGGTAAGAGGGACCCCCGATCATGTAACCACAACAACACACAACACTCCTAAATGCTCATTCTTGCTCATAGAGAGCTCTTCTCTAAACCTCTTTCTCTTTCGAGCTTTTGCTCACGGCTGTTGCCCAGAGCACTAACTTGAGCATCAGAGGGTCGCTGCCAGAATCTCTGGTCCCTTAGACTTTTTGCAAGCTCCTAAATGCGAGAAGCTCACCGGAGGATCTTTGGCATGTCGGAGAAGGCGATTGGATGCTCACAGACATTTGAGGAGGGTGATATGACAGCATCAGGTTGGTGCGCTAGGAAGGGGAAAAGCACGGATCGTCGGTGATGCTAGCTAGCAGATCCTCGTCCCCTTCATGTCAAAATGGTGGATAGATAAAAAAGATGGTGATGGCAAGAACCCAAGAGGATTCCGCCAGTCATACTAGGGGGGGCACCCTCAACTAGCTAAGTAAGAAGAGGCCAGCTCTCTGCTCCAGCACTATCGCTACCTTAGTACATTCAAGCAAGACAGCATGTCAGCCTCACCCTGCAAATCCAAGCATTAATAGCAGCTGTCCAAAAGCTTCAGGAGCAATATTTCATGGACATACAACAGCAAGCAAGAGCCTACGCTGCTCCTTTATTTGCTGCTCAGACTAGCCATCATTGATCCTGTAGGAAAGCTCTCCAGCAAGAGCATCCTCAAGCTCTCTAGTAAGAGGCATCATCAGCTCTCCAGTAAGAGCATCATCAGTTCTCTAGCAAGAACATCCTCAAGCTCTCCAGTAAGAACATCATCAGCTCATCAGCAAGAGCAAGCTTAAGCTACCAGTAAGAGCATCATCAGCTCATTAGCAAGAGCAAGCTCAAGCTATCAGTAAGAGCACCTTCAAGCTTACGAACAAGCATCACAATCCTGAAGCCCCCCCAATCGAAGGCACTGTCACTTCCCCACCTTCAGTCGACATGCTTTCCGAGGGGGCAGATCGCCAAATACTAAAGTATTCAAATCAGCAGAAGGAGACAAATTTCTTCAAAAAAAAAGCTTTCAAGCCTTTAATCGTCGTCGATACCAAACACGATGCAAAGGCAAAAAGCTACGAAAGCTAAGTACACTATACTTTGAGAAAAAGTTTCTTTTCATTCAACTTTTCAATAACCACTCGGGCCGACCGAGCAACTCTCGAGGTAGTTTCAAAAGGACCTCAGTGGCTCCGCGATCATAAGGACACCCCCGGGCCGATACTAAGAAACCTCCAAGATGGTTCAAGTCTTATGGTTCCGGCAGCCCCGAGTCAATGCCTGGGCTAGCTGCGAAACCCCTGAGGTAGTTTTATTTCACCCCAGCAGCCTTATATCTGCCTCAGCGGCATCATTACAACCTCAATGATTTTATTGCAGCCTCAACGGCTCTATCAGCTTCAGTGGCTTTATCTTTGCCTTAGCGGCTAATGGCCAACGTTGGCCAATTAGAAGCCTCAAGTCAGCTCACAGTGGGAGAGATCAATCCTAGCTCATAGTTGATGAACATCTACTTCCAGACCCTGCATCGAGAGAGGATTACTGGCTATCCTCAGCTAGTCAAAGGTAATTAACTTACATTCAGCATTGCTTAAAGTTTTTTGAACAGGACAAAGCATGGCTCCATAGAGCGTGCAGATGTCCACACAAGGCAGCACAAAAAGAAAGAAAATTTTCCACCTGAAAGAAAAAAAAAGAGAGAGAAATGCGAAGGTAAAAAGTTTTACACTCCTTTCGCTTGACGGGTGCAAGGCCCATAATCTCAAGAGTGTGGGGGCATATGATGAGGCCAGTTGACCCTATAGGCTACAACAACTCCATCTGGACCCAGCCCTGACTTCCTAGGCCACTCAGCTCCTAAATGGCCTCCCAAGTTGGTCCATCCTCCTTGGCCCAGGCAATTCCTAGGCAGCCCAATTCCTAGGCGGCCCTAGCTTCCTAGGCATTTTCTAGACGACCTCCCAAGTTGGCCGTGATGTTTTTCTATTCGGGTCCTGCCTAACTCATGATTAGGATCCCATTTTGAGATGCTCTCGACTTTTCACCCAAGCCATCCACCTTCACCGCAAGCGAGGGAAGTACAAAACAAGAGTTAATTGTGACATGAGGTCATTGATTGGACAACCCTCCATCTGTCCAAGTAAAAGACAGTAAGTGCTTACAATTAATGCATGGAGACAAAGCTATTTCTCAAGTCGTGGAGGTCTGACACCCTCCTTTTTGGTAAAGAATCCCTTAGGCCTCCCCTCTCTCTCTCTATCAGCTGAGGTCTCTTCGTAACCTTCTTCCGGAAGTCGTGAAAACTGAAGTGTGTGCTGTGGTCTGGAGCGCATGGGATCTTTGCCATCTTCATCCCGATCATCCCTCGGTAGCACACCTTCTCTCTCTCTTTTTCTATGCCTCGCCTCTATGCCTTCCAGCTCTCGTTCTTCCAACAGTAGAGTATGACGGCTCCGTCCAAGCGGTTTTCACCTCCAGGCTCTTTCCAGATAGCCCAGCTCCACGTCTCCCAGCACTTCGTCCAAGTCTGTCCTCCTCGGCAGCCCTCTCCTTCTAGGCAGCCTCGACACTCGACCTCTAGCTTTGTCCTGGATCCATGTCTCAGCTGGCATCATGGATGGTCCCAGCTCCAGCACATGGAACATGTTATCAGCACATGGAGTATATCACAACACATGGCATTAATGGTGGGTAGGCCCACCAAGAGTCCTACATAAGTCACAAAATAGGTCTACGTGCATGGATTTGAGGCTTACATGCATGGGTGAAAGCTCATTCTTTGGCTGCCACTCCTTGACGTGGCTAATGAAGTCACGTACAACGGTAGCATTATGGGGCCCACATGCCTGGCCCCATTATCTACCATCGATCGCATAGGATGATGGACGTGCGATGTGGAGGGTGCATCTGGCGAACGTCATAACGGCCACCCACTCTGACGAGACTTGGCTGACCAACCAACTGCAGTTCTGATATGCCACTAAGAAGCAAGCCTCACCATTGCTACCAACATCATAAATACTATGAGAAGTTGTAGCACCTCAAGTCTCACAGACATCAGTCCTAACATTTCATTCATAAAGTCATCATTCATTATGATGCCTCAATCACTCAAACCTGATGAGCCCTAAAAGTCATGGTCTATCGTGAGACTTCATGTGACTCATTCTATCACTAAATGACAAGCTCCAAGCTTCCCAAGCAAGCCACACAAAGTCTAAAAATTAATAAATTTGGTAAGAGGGACCCCCGATCAGGTAACCACAACAACACATAACACTCTTAAACGCTCATTCTTGCTCACATAGAGCAACAGTGAATCGTGCGGAAATCGCTCGGAAATCGCCAGAGCAACAGTGAATCGCGAAGGTATGAGCTATTCTTAAAAACCAATGAAATCTAAGAACGTAGCGCTTTGCGGAGTTGGATGGTCTCACCTAAATAACAGCTACTTTGCATCTCACCTAAATAACAACTACTTTGCAAAACATACTAATTAAGAAAGTGAGGTCCAACAACTAAGCTTGAGCGCTATTAGTGAGGCCTACCCATCCGAGTGTCCAAAATCAGGTCTCCAAGATCGCTAAGATCGGGTGGGAGGGATGGAGATGGTAAACAGACCCGCCTCCGTGACGGGGCCTACTATATTGTGATGATTTTTTTGGCTCGCCCTTCAATTCCTTTCTAAAGTTGTGTCATCGGTCTAATTAATCGGTGCGGCGGTGTGGAGGCGTTCCTTGATCATCCTTTTCCTTTCCCAAATCATAAAGTGTTTCTTCAAATCATATGCCCGCCAGATAAGATGATATACAAGAAAAAAAATCTTTCTAATCAAATATTAAATTTTATTAATTATTTGAATTATAATTTTGGTCTACCTTTCACACTTTTTTATTTTTATGTTCCTTTACAAAGAGCGCCTCAAATCCAGTTTTGTCTTACTTGACTCTGCTAAGTCTTTCATAATCCTTGCAAACCCTTTTGTCGTCGTCTCGCTGATTGCCGCTATCTTTACTATACGTGCAATGCATCTCTTCTCTTGATGCGCTCGCTTCACCTGATAGATTTGATGTGTCGACGATTTCTGCACGGACCTGTTTGCATGGTCTAGCGCATGTTGTCTGAGTCTGTGTGCCCACGCAGCCCTGCACAACCTAGTGTGCCCATGCCCACGCAGGGACATTGGTGGTCACAGTAGCAAAGCAACGGGCATCTGAATTTTTTTTAAATAAAAAGGTGATGGATAAAATAAAAAAATTATATTTATAAAAATAAAAACTATATCTTTATTAAAAAAAAAGTAATTCCTTTCGTTCAACCTCATTCTCTTAATAAGATCAAAAAGTTTAAATATTGCAGGAGTTTGGATATCAACCCAATACATTTGTATTTTCTATTTCTCATCATCAATCAATGTATCCACAACCAAATTAAAAAAGTTTCATCAAATAAATAAAAGAATTCGAGAGGGTTGTATTTCCCTTGCTTTGGTTGGGTGTGAGTTTGGGGTCCCGAACGAGAAGGATGGATTTTGCAAAAACAAGTAGGCTAAATATATTTAATTCAAAATTTATTTATGTTAGCTATATTCTTTACCTATATTGGAAAAGTTATTCTTACCAACAGTGACAGCAGTGTGCAATGATTCTTACATTACTATCTTGAAAGATATGCTCTCATAAATTCTGTAACAAAACGTTACTAAGAGTTACCAATTGCATGCAAGAATGATTATGTGCATTAGCTTTTACAAGATTAGAATTACTATTAAAGCTATTTTTTTATCATTAGAGTTATATGGGTTTGTATTTAGTTGCACATGAATTATCTTAGCAAAATCTTAATTAAGAAGAAACATTAATAGTTAGTGTTTTTTGTTGAAATTCTAAATTCGAAACCAATCGAGGTACTTGTTATTATATTTGATGAAATTTGATCCTTTAGGCCAATGAAAAAGTAAGACTTAAATGAATATGCAAGAGCTTGTGTGGCTCATCATTGCTGATTTAAGAGATGTCGAGTATTGATGAGGGACTAAGGAATTAGATAATATTTTATTAAAAAAAGATCTTGAAGTCCTAGTTTATTATAAATATTATGTTATTTTTATATTATGTCATTTTTGATAAGATAGGTTATTTGTGCTTTAACAAGATATACATAGAATTTTGTCTTTCACTATTCTAATTAATAAAAACCAATTAACTCAAGATATTAATTGATTTAGTCTATAAGTTTTAATTAATTCCATAAACTTCTTAATGGTTTTCAATAAATTAATATAAAAATCAATGTATAATATATTATTAATTAATTCACTTCTGCTAATATTAACTACCTTTAAAATTTCTTACTTTCTACACATTATTTTATATTTACTATAACATAACAAAAAGTATAAAAAAATAGTGTATATAGATATGCACACTAGTTATAAATGTGTATAGAATAAAAAATATGTATTTATATAATTATGTCTTATATGTCATTACTTTTTATATAAATATATACCTTTTGATTTGCCTCCAACATCTTAATAATATTTCATATTAATGTCAAATATTATATCTTAATTATCAAATCAAGGTATTATTCATCCGTTAACAATTAGAGTAACTAAATTATAGAGAAAATAAGAAATTTCAAGTTTATGATTTTTTTTCGTTAAGCAACAGGGTTGTATTTAAGTTATACAATTTAACATTTTATTGGCAACATCACAAGATGCATACTCTAAGCATGACCCTCCATACATATGTTATGTTTCTTTACTAGTTATAATTAATAGATGAGAACATGAAATTATGGTGAGCAGAGAGGCGGTGGCTCAAGCTGCATGCTTGTTTGTTCTCAAAAGCATCGTCAAAGTTTGTTTCCTCAAAATAAAACTATAGTAAGAATTTATAACACAAACAAATAATGCTAAAGGATTAGTAATGCTACGATAATGGGTCAAGGGGTTGATCTTTGTCAGGCCACGGATGAGAAGTTGCTTCAGATCTTTCTCCGAGGCACCATCGGTTCTTGATTCAGCATAGTTAGTAACCGTGCCAAAGGTGGTGCCAAAGGTGGATGTAGCTTCCAAAGCCATAGATGGAGAACCTTTACTCTTCTTTTCCTTTTTTTTTTTTTCTTCTTTTTTATGTTTTATTTTTTAGAAGGGGAGCTTAGAAGTAATGGGGAAGACATTCCTCTAGCATCTGCCAATAAGGTAGAGTGTAAGTCATCTCGTGGGAAGTCATTTCAATTCGTACTAGCAGAGGGGGTCGCTGCTTTAGTAACAAGAAGATCTATAGCTTGGTTTTCTTCTCAAAGGACATGTCTCTCAATGGCTGCAACTTTATGGAAAAGTATCTGCATAATACAAACGCAATAAGGGATGAAGACAAGATTGAATCCAATGTATCATAGTGCTGGAATCTCCTTCGATCATAAACACTTGCCATGAAGGAAGGAAAAGAAGTTTTTTATATATACTATGCCATGTCCCATCAACTTAGCTGAGGAACAAAACGTTCACCGGTGGAATAGTTGTTACAAAGATGAACCTTCTAAACTCATCCCTTGCCAACGTCCCTTTTATAGAACCATCGAAGTTCAACTAATCTATTATGGTGAATGGATGACACTGACACTAAAAATAGAAGTTATTGGTGGAGGTCCTATGGGTGTAGGCGCGTAGGGTATCCCTAGGTGCTACGAGGATAAGCTATACATAAGGCTCCAAAAAAAAATTTGGTACAAGATCTGAGCTTGGAGTAAAATACTTCGAGGACTTCTTGATTTATATTGAAAGAACTCATTCCTGCTCTTCCAAATATACCATGAAATATGGATTAGAGTAGATTTATCCCTCCTGTGGTCCAATAAGATAGGACTGCAAATAAATTTCAATATGGCTCTTAGACTGTGTTTGATTCATAAAAGGCTATTCCTGAATAAATGTACATGATAGCATTTATCCAACGAATAGCTTAAGGGATAATCATCTTTTTTAAATAACAGATTTGCCATCAAGGGATAACTTTAATTATTCTTGGGTTCCCTAGGAAATAAGTTCAGGGGATAATCTATGTTTAAACATGGGTTATCCCCTTTGGTTAAACTTTTTCAGAACTATCCCATCTAGCTATAACTTTTGGGGATAAGAGAAAATATTTGGGGATATCTTCCTTATCACCCATATCAAACATAGCCTTAAGAACTCCAGCAAGTGAGATTCAAACTGATTTCCTAACAGATTTCATATTTGACGGGATTGGGGGCATGCCAAAAATAGCTGGCATGTCAAAAATAAGTGATCTACAATCTCATCTGACTAAGGCATCTCACAATAATAGGTAAACAATGGGTTCTAAAATTGATAAATAGTAGAACTAAGGGTGAACAAAAGGTTAGAGCAACTTGAAAACCAATATCAACTTGATTTGATTGGGTCGGATTTGATGGAATGATATATATATATATATATATATCATTATGTATATATGCAACGAAAATATGCGGATCATTTAGCATACATAAAATTAATATTATCATATCAAAAAAATTATCGTATAATTTTTACACATAAAACATACTGAAGTGTTAAGGTCTCGAAGGAGCAAACGCGCCCTTGTTGGCCCATATGGCAATCCAAGGGGGAGGTGAATTGGGTTCTTAAAAGATTAAAACCTATTTTTCAAAATAATACACAAGAGAGGATGCTACGAAAATATATAAGTGCAGTGCAAGATATGCTAAGCTGAATGTAAAAGATATGGTAGAGAAAGAAGAGACAAGTATTACAAACACAAAGATTTTATAGTGGTTCGGTGTTAGCTACACCTATGTCCACTCTCAAGAAACTCTTGGGCCTCACTATAATCATCCTGATTATAGCATAGTTGTTTTACAAGCTCACAACTCAAACATATTGTTTTACCTCAGAATCACAACGAACTCAGCTAATTTTTACAGGATCACCAGCACAAAACCTCTTACAAGCTTTCTTAGCTTGCACAAGACCAAACTGCTTCCCTTGATTCAATCTCCTGATTGAATCAACTAATAAACACAATAAGAGTTTAGTTACAACAGGAATGAAGCTCCAAAATGAGTAAATATAATAGTATAATCAAATATAAATGAAAAAGAGCCTGATTAGAAGATTTCTGAAGTTTAGCTTTTTTTTTTCTTCTTTTCCTCAAAGTGATCTTCCTCAATATGTGCTTGAAGCTTTGAAATATTCTTTAACATTGAGGCTTTGTAAGAATTAGGGATATCTTCTTTTTCCTTTGATTTGATAGAAATCCTTCAAGATTAGCTTTTGAACACTTGGAATTTCCTTAATCCCTGATTTCACAGTAGGGCTTTTGAATTTAAACTCTTTTCCTTTTTCCATTCTCTTGTGTTCTTCTTTCAAAATCGTCCCCACGCTCTTACTTATAATCTTCCTCTAAATTTTCTTTTAGAAGAAAACTAGCTGTTAAAAATGGTAGGAAAAGTGTTTAGCATGGAAGAGAAAGGAGCCATTGAAGTCCGTTGAAGAAATGTTAGAGTTTGGAGTCATCTCTGATAGTTCTGGAGTCCACTCCTGACAGGTTGGAGTCAGCTCGAGCAAAGTAGAAGTCGGCTTAAACACGGATTGTCCGAAGAGTGGAGATTTGCCAGTGGAAGAGTCGGCTCTTGCTGATCAAGGGGTCAACACATTTTCGTATGGGAGTTGGCTCTTGAACACTACTGGCGACGCAAATTTGCGACGCATATTGGCGACTAAAATTCACGCCTTTGTGACCCCACTATTGTCGCATTAGCGACTCATTAGCGACCAATTACCCAAAATCAAAAAATTAAATTTTTAAATTGCGACGCAAATAGTTATATTTTAAATTAATTTTTTATGAAATATAAATATCAATAAAAATATTGCGAAAACAATATTTTTAACAGAATTAAATATTTTAAATAGCGACGCATTAGCGACGCAATAAAATAGATAATTAGAAAAATTATTTTTAATTTAGCGACACACAATTTGCATCGCAAATAATTGAAATTAAATTAAATTTTATAAAATCTAATTATCGGAAAAAAATATTGCGACACATCACAGTGCGTCGCAATGTTTTTAAAAGAATTAAATATATTAAATAGCGACGCATTAGCGACGCAATAAACTAGAAAATAAAAAATTATTTTTAATTTAGCGACGCAACAAATGCATCGCAAATAATTTAAATGAAATTATATTGTTTAAAGTACAAATAGTTTACAAAATATTGCGACGCATTAGCGATGCAATAAAATTAGAAAATAGGAAAATTATTTTTAATTTAGCGACGCAACAATTGCATCGCAAATAATTTAAATGGAATTATATTTTTTAAAGAATTAATATTTTAAAAATATTGCGATGCCAATCAGTGCGTCGCAATATTTTGAAAAGAATTAAATATTTTAAATAGCGACGCCTTAGCGACGCAATAAACTAGAAAAATAGAAAAATTATTTTTAATTTAGCGATAAAATAATTGCATCACAAATAATTTAAATGGAATTATATTTTTTACAGTATTAATATTTTAAAAAGATTGCGATGCCACCCAGTGCGTCGCAATATTTTGGAAAAAATTAAATATTTTAAATAGCGACGCATTAGCGACGCAATAAACCAGAAAATAAATTAAATTTATTTTTAATTTAGCGACGCAATAACTGCGTCGCAATTATTTTAAATAAAATTAAATTTTATAAATTAGAAATATGAGAAAAAATAATGACGACGTAACACAGTGAGTTGCAATGTTTTTAAAAAATTAATTATGTTAAATAGCGACGCATTAGCGATGTAATAAGCCAAAATATTAATTAGGAAAATTATGTTTTAATATAGCGACGTACTTATTGCATCGTAATTATTAGAATTAAAGTTAATTTTTTATATATTATAATTATCATATTAAAAAATATGACGCAACCCTTTGCGTCGTTATATATTTAAAAAAATTAATTATGTTAAATAGCGATCGGTCCAAAATCGATCGTGACCGATCGGAATCAGGGCTTGGATCGATCGCAACCCTCGGATCGTCGCCGATCGGATGGATCGCCACGGTCCGAGATCGATCGTGGCCGATCGGGATCAGGGCTTGGATCGATCGCAACCGTCGGATCATCGCCGATCTCGGACGGATTGCAACTGTCCGAGATAGGTCGTGGCCGATCGGGATCAGGGCTTGGATCGATCGCAACCATCGGATCTTTGCCGATCGGACCGATTGCCGCGGTCCGCGATCGGTCATCGCCGATCAGGATCAGGGCTTGGATCGATCGCAACCGTTGGATCGTCGCGATCTCGGACGGATCGCCACGGTCCGAGATCGGTCGTGGCCGATCGGGATCAGGGCTTGGATCGATCGCAACCGTCGGATCGTCGCCGATCTCGGACGGATTGCAATTGTCCGAGATAGGTCGTGGCCGATCGGATCAGGGCTTGGATCGATCGCAACGTCGATCTTTTCCGATCGGACCGATTGCCGCGGTCCGTGATCGGTCGTCGCCGATGGGATCAGGGCTTGGATCGATCGCAACCGTTGGATCATCGCCGATCTCGGACGGATCGCCACGGTCCGAGATCGGTCGTGGCCGATCGGGATCAGGGCTTGGATCGATCGCAACCGTCGGATCGTCGCCGATCTCGGACGGATTGCAACTGTCCGAGATAGGTCGTGGCCGATCGGGATCAGGGCTTGGATCGATCGCAACCGTCGGATCTTTGCCGATCGGACCGATTGCCACGGTCACGATCGTCATCGCCGATCGGGATCAGGGCTTGGATCGATCGCAACCGTTGGATCGTCGCCGATCTCGGACGGATCGCCACGGTCCGAGATCGGTCGTGGCCGATCGGGATCAGGGCTTGGATCGATCGCAACCGTCGGATCGTCGCGATCTCGGACGGATTGCAACTATCCGAGATAGGTCGTGGCCGATCGGGATCAGGGCTTGGATCGATCGCAACCATCGGATCTTTGCCGATCGGACCGATTGCCGGTCCGCGATCGGTTGTCGCCGATCGGGATCAGGGGATCGATCGCAACCGTTGGATCGTCGCCGATCTCGGACGGAACGGTCCGATCGGTCGTGGCCGATCGGGATCAGGGCTTGGATCGATCGCAACCATCGGATTGTCGCCGATCTCGGACGGATTGCAACTGTCCGAGATAGGTCGTGGCCGATCGGGATCAGGGCTTGGATCGATCGCAACCGTCGGATCTTTGTCGATCGGACCGATTGCCGCGGTCCGCGATCGGTCGTCGCGATCGGGATCAGGGCTTGGATCGATCGCAACCGTTGGATCATCGCCGATCTCGGACGGATCGCCACGGTCCGAGATCGGTCGTGGCCGATCGGGATCAGGGCTTGGATCGATCGCAACCGTCGGATCGTCGCCGATCTCGGACGGATTGCAACTGTCCAAGATAGGTCGTGGCCGATCGGGATCAGGGCTTGGATCGATCGCAACCGTCGGATCTTTGCCGATCGGATCGATTGCCACGGTCCGCGATCGGTCGTCGCCGATCGGGATCAGGGCTTGGATCGATCGCAACCGTTGGATCGTCGCCGATCTCGGACGGATCGCCACGGTCGAGATCGGTCGTGGCCGATCGGGATCAGGGCTTGGATCGATCGCAACCGTCGGATCGTCGCCGATCTCGGATGGATTGCAACTGTCCGAGATAGGTCGTGGCCGATCGGGATCAGGGCTTGGATCGATCGCAACCATCGGATCTTTGCCGATCGGACCGATTGCCGCGGTCCGCGATCGATCGTCGCCGATCGGGATCAGGGCTTGGATCGATCGCAACCGTTGGATCGTCGCCGATCTCGAACGGATCGCCACGGTCCGAGATCGGTCGTGGCCGATCAGGATCAGGGCTTGGATCGATCACAACCATCGGATCGTCGCCGATCTCGGACGGATTGCAACTGTCCGAGATAGGTCGTGGCCGATCGGGATCAGGGCTTGGATCGATCGCAACCGTTGGATCGTCGCCGATCTCGGACGGATTGTCACGGTCCAAGATCGGTCGTGGCCGATCGGGATCAGGGCTTGGATCGATCGCAACCGTCGGATCGTCGCCGATCTCGGACGGATTGCAACTATCCGAGATAGGTCGTGGCCGATCGGGATCAGGGCTTGGATCGATCGCAACCGTCGGATCTTTGCCGATCGGACCGATTGCCGTGGTCCGCGATCGGTTGTCGCCGATCGGATCAGGGCTTCGATCGATCGCAACCGTTGGATCGTCGCCGATCTCGGACGGATTGTCACGGTCCAAGATCGGTCGTGGCCGATCGGGATCAGGGCTTGGATCGATCGCAACCGTCGGATCGTCGCCGATCTCGGACGGATTGCAACTATCCGAGATAGGTCGTGGCCGATCGGGATCAGGGCTTGGATCGATCGCAACCGTCGGATCTTTGCCGATCGGACCGATTGCCGCGGTCCGCGATCGGTCATCGCTGAACGGGATCAGGGCTTGGATCGATCGCAACCATTGGATCATCGCCGATCTCGGACGGATCGCCACGGTCCGAGATCGGTCGTGGCCGATCGGGATCAGGGCTTGGATCGATCGCAACCATCGGATCGTCGCCGATTTCGGACGGATTGCCGCAGTCCGCGATCGATCGTCGCCGATCGGAATCAGGGCTTGGATCGATCGCAATCGTCGGATCTTTGCCGATCGGACTGATTGCCGCGGTCCGCGATCGGTCGTTGCCGATCGGGATCAGGGCTTGGATCGATCGCAACCGTTGGATCGTCACTGATCTCAGACGGATCGCCACGGTCCGAGATCGGTCGTGGCCGATCGGGATCAGGGCTTGGATCGATCGCAACCGTCGGATCGTCGCCGATCTCGGACGGATTGCAACTGTCCGAGATAGGTCGTGGCCGATCGGGATCAGGGCTTGGATCGATCGCAACCGTCGGATCGTCGCCTCTCCGACATAGTTAATTAACATTAATTATAAATATTATCATTTATAAATATTAACAAATTATTGCGACGCCTTAGCGACGCAGTTTAAAAAATTAAAACAAATATTGCGACAAAATATATGCGTCGCAATATTATTAGAATACATATAGCTGATTAAAAATATTAAAAAATAATTACGACGCAATTTTTTATCACAATTATTATAATAAATTTAAATATTTTCATTTAAAAATATTTAAAAAATAATTGCGACGCACTGCTTGCGTCGCAATATATGTAATAAGTTTTTATTTTAATCAATTTAAAATATTAAAAAATATTGCGATGCCTTAGCGACGCAATTATTAGAAAATAAAAATATTTTTCTCGCCAGATGATGGCGCCAATTTAGCGACTCGTTAGCAACACATTTATTGGCGTCGCTATGTTTTCAGAAAATTATTATAAACATGTATTAACGATGGATTAGCGACGCCCTAGTGCGTCGCTAATAAAAAAAAAAATATTGCGACGAAAATTGCGACGCAATTTTGGCGTCGCTAATTACCTATATTTAAGCCGGCCCCTTTCTCCTTTCCTCCTTCCCGTCTTGACCTAGCGCCGCCGTGATCCTCGCTCAACTGTCCGGCGCATCCCCGTCCTCCGGCTACCCGGTGACCTCATCCGACTCCGGCTACCCGGCGATCTCATCTCAACCAAGGTTAGCCCCAATAATCTTAAAAAAAAATTTTTTTTTTTATTTCCCTATGGCCACGGCCACTGCCGTGGCCGTCTTCTCCGGCCACGGCCGCTGCCGTGGCCGGCAGTGGCCTGGCCACGGTGGCCAGGCCACGGTGGCCAGGCCACTGTAATCACAAATTTTTTTTTTTTTTTTTTTAACAGGGGGGAGGGGAGGAAACCCCCCCCCCCTTGTTTTTCTTGTCCGGCCACGGCCGTGGCCGCGGCCAGACAAGGCGGCCACGGCCGCTGCCGTGGCCGTCTTCTCCGGCCACGGCCGCTGGGCCACCGTAATCACAAAAAAAATTTTTTTTTTTTTTTAACAGGGGGAGGGGAGGAAACCCTCCCCCCCCCTTGTTTTTTCTTGTCCGGCCACGGCCGTGGCCGTGGACGGACAAGGCGGCCACGGCCGCTGCCGTGGCCGGCAGTGGCCTGGCCACGGTGGCCAGGCCACTGTAATCACAAAAATTTTTTTTTTTTTTTTAACAGGGGGAGGGGAGGAAACCCTCCCCCCCCCTTGTTTTTTCTTGTCCGGCCACGGCCGTGGCCGCGGCCGGACAAGGCGGCCACGGCCGCTGCCGTGGCCGTCTTCTCCGGCCACGGCCGCTGCCGTGGCCGGCAGTGGCCTGGCCACGTGGCCAGGCCACTGTAATCACAAATTTTTTTTTTTTTTTTAACAGGGGGAGGGGAGGAAACCCTCCCCCCCCCTTGTTTTTTCTTGTCCGGCCACGGCCGTGGCCGCGGCCGGACAAGGCGGCCACGGCCGCTGCCGTGGCCGTCTTCTCCTGCCACGGCCGCTGCCGTGGCCGGCAACAGTGGCCAGGCCACTGTGAAAAAAAAAAAAAACATTTTCCCTTAACTGGGGGGGAGGGGGGAAACCCCCCCGCCCTTTCTTTTTTTGTCCGGCCACGGCCGCTGCCGTGGCCGGCAGTGGCCTGGCCACGGTGGCCAGGCCACTGTGACAAAAAAAAAAAAAATTTCCTTAACAGGGGGGAGGGGGGAAACCCCCCCCTTTCTTTTCTTGTCCGGCCACGGCCGCTGCCGTGGCCTGGCCACGGTGGCCAGGCCACTGTGACAAAAAAAAAAAAAATTTCCTTAACAGGGGGGAGGGGGGAACCCCCCCTTTCTTTTCTTGTCCAGCCACGGCAGCGGTGGCCAGGCCACTGTGACAAAAAAAACCAAAAAAAATTTCCTAAACAGGGGGAGGGGGGATAGACTGTTTGTTATGTCTTGATTATTCAATAATATTTGTAATGCTAGATAGGAAGTCTTATTGTATTATTATTTAATTTACATAATATTTATATAATAATTAATTTAAGCAGAATGTTTATGATAATAGTATTTGTGCATTTATACTCATTTACAATTGTTGTCTTGATTATTTATATTCTGCTGCAAACTGAATGATGCATTATAGTTTGAAATATTAAATAAAATGTTTTGTTGTAATATTATTTAATTTCCAGCAACAAATTAGTAGTTTCAATGATTTACATTTTAGTATTCGCAAACATTTGTATTTGACGTAATAATCTTAAAAAGTTAGTGATTACATGTATAATTCACAAGAAGTTAAGAATAACAAGCATAAGTTTGATTGTCTTCGGACTTCCATAATCACAGCACTTTAACCTTTAGACCCGTTTGAGAATTTGTAAGCCTTAGTCTTGCAAATTCTCAAATTATCCTGGTGGACAGTTTGGGAATATTTCTTGTGACATGTTAGTCTGCTAGTAATCATCGTGGGGTGAGATTTCGGATTGCATTTGCTCATACGTTCTCCTAGTGTGGCTTATATACCACACATGTAGGAGAACATATGGGGAAATGCTGCCGAAATTTTAATGTTACCGATCGATGATAATTAATAGCAGAATAACATATCACAAAAAATATTCTTGAATGGGATAGGGCCTTACCTTATAGACATGGAGTGAAGGTAGAATTATTTAAGACACTTGAATTCTTGTGAAGTCTAATGACTAAACGCACCGCCTTGCGGCCCGACACAAACTCAAGCCCTCCTTTAGCCATGAACCTATGCATCGGTCCTTGCTAGCACCCTAAGGATCGTAGCCGTGGCTCGCCCTTGCATGGTAGGGTCCTTAGTTACCTAAAAAAATTTGGGTACTTATAAATGATTTAATTGGTTGTAATTAACCTTAGTTGTGCCCAAGAAATAATTTAGTTATATATTTATTAATACTAATATAGTTTTATTTTTTGGTTTCATTTAATGATTTACCAGACTTTATATAAGTCGGTCAAAAATGAGCGGGACTCGCTCATGGATGTATGCAAGGATAAAAGATGGCTTGCTGAATCCAGATTTTCTGAATGGATTGGAAGAATTTATCGCATTTGCATGTAGCCAACCTGAATGGATAGATGGGCCTAGGATTAGGTGCCCATGCAACTTCCACAGGTGTCAGAATAAAGCCTACAGAGATGTGGAAACTGTTAAGGTGCATTTGTGTAAGAAGGGTTTTGTTCCTGATTACTATGTTTGGTACTGTCATGGTGAACCAGAGGATATTCCAGCAGCTGTTATAGGCCAACAAGAGTCAATTCCCGTAGATGAACCATTTGTGAATTTAAACACATATGAATAAATGGTGATGAATGCATCGGGTAATGACTTCAATCAGAATATTTATGGAAGAACCAAATCCAGAAGCACAACAATTTTACGATATGTTGCGTGCTGCGAATCAAGAATTGTATCCTAGGTATGAGGGTCATTCCCAGTTCTCTACAGCTGCTCGAATGTTGAATATTAAGGCAGAACATCGATTATCAGAAAAGGCGTTCAATTCTGTAGCTGAGTTAATCAAAGAAATTCTGCCAAATGATAATGTTGCCGCAGACAGTTTTTACGCAACAAAGAAGTTGTTGCGTGGGCTTGGGCTCCCAGTTAATAAGATCGATTGTTGCTTGAACAATTGTATGATATTTTGGGGTGAAGACTCAGAGCTGAGATGGTGTAAGATTTGTGGGCAATCGAGGTACAAAAACAGCGAAGGAGGAGCTAGTACAAGTAGAAGGAAAAGTGTGCCTTACAAGAGGATGCATTACTTTCCTCTTACCCCACGCCTGCAGAGATTATACAGATCTGAGGCAACAGCTGCTGATATGAGATGGCATGCCGAACATGAATCTAAAGAGGATGAAATGCGGCATCCATCGGATTCAAAGGCTTGGAAGCATTTCAATGAAAATCATCCTGATTTCGCTGAAGATATAAGGAATGTGAGATTAGGTCTTTGTACCGATGGCTTCCAACCATTTGGTCAAGCGGGGCAACAGTATTCATGTTGGCCTGTGATACTGACTGTATATAACCTTCCTCCGTGGAAGTGCATGAAAGATACTGCAATGTTTTTAACCGTTTTGGTTCCAGGACCATCAAATCCAAAGGAGAAGATTGATGTCTTTCTGCAACCGTTGGTGGCCGAATTGAAAATGTTGTGGGAAACAGGAGTGGTAGCCTACGACATTTCTATGAAACAAAATTTCTTAATGAGAGCTGCTTTGATGTGGACAATAAGTGATTTTCCGGCATATGCAATGTTGTCTGGTTGGAGCACTGCTGGACGTCTGGCATGCCCTCATTGCATGTATGATTCGGATGCATTTACATTGCAGAAGAGTGGTAAGCAGTCATGGTTTGATAACCATAGGAAGTTCTTGCCCCCAAATCATCCTTACAGGCGTAACTTGATCGCCTTCCGGAAGAACAAAGCAGTCACAAAATTTGCCGAACCGGTTAGGTCCGGCACGGATCTATTTGATTCTATAGAGCATTTGGGGTTGATGTATGCATGGGAACCGGATGCAGAT
The DNA here is from genome assembly GCA_900491605.1 of Calamus simplicifolius. Taxonomy (NCBI): domain Eukaryota; kingdom Viridiplantae; phylum Streptophyta; class Magnoliopsida; order Arecales; family Arecaceae; genus Calamus; species Calamus simplicifolius. Next base: position 602,031 of record UESW01004463.1, on the reverse strand, counting down.
AGAATAAATAGCCGTATATGTAAAGAACATAACTGAAAGAAGCGAAGTATATTTTGGGATTTGCCTTATTGGAGCACAAATCTCATCCGGCATAACTTGGATGTTATGCATATCGAGAAAAATTTCTTTGATAACATATTTAACACGGTGCTAAACATCCCGGGAAAAACAAAAGATACTGCAAAGTCAAGAGAAGAACTTAATCAGTACTGCAGAAGAGGTGATTTGAGAAGGAGTGCCGATGAGACCTATCCTAAAGCATGTTACACTCTTGACAGAAATTCACGAGAAGTTTTATGTAACTGGCTAAGAGGGTTAAAATTTCAGATGGTTATGCCTCAAATATTGGTAGGTGTGTGGACATGCATAAGCTCAAGTTGTTCGGCATGAAGAGCCACGACTGCCATGTTTTCATGCAACGATTATTACCTATAGCTTTTCGTGAGTTGCTTCCGCAACATGTCTGGAAGGCAATTACGGAGCTCAGCTTATTCTTCAAGGAGTTATCTGCCGCAGTCATTACTTCTGCATCCATGGCAAGGCTTGAGGAGGAAATTTCAATTATTTTATGCAAGCTTGAGCGAATATTTCCTCCCAGTTTTTTTGACTCAATGGAGCATTTACCGGTTCACTTGCCATACGAAGCGAGCATAGCTGGTCCCGTGCAGTATCGCTGGATGTATCCTTTCGAGAGGTAAATATATACATCATTAAGATATGTTGACATTTCAAATATTATTTCATTGCTTGAAAAATTCGTTAATTTTTTGTTGCAACTTTACATATAGGTATCTTAAGAAGTTAAAAAATAATGTGCGTAATAAGGCAAGGGTTGAAGGTTCTATATGCAATGCACACTTGGTCGAAGAAGTTTCAGCTTTTGCCTCACATTACTTTGAGGGTCACGTCCACACGAGGAGCCAAAATCATGGTCGTAACGATGACGTATGTGTGGACGAAGCAGAAGCTAATGACGGTAGAATATCAATTTTTAAAGCTATCGGCCGTTCATTTGGTGGGCAGAAGTCAAGAAATCTTAGCGATATGGAGTATAATGCAGCACATTATTACATCCTAATGAACTGTCGAGAAGTCGATCCATATATTGAGTAAGTGTATACTTCAATGCTAAATTGAAAATTTAAATTTATATAATAATATACCATAATATTTAATTTCTAACAGTAGTTTTCATCCTTTTCATCCCATAAGGATGTTTTGTGATAGACACCGACAAATGAATCCCGACATCAGTCAAGTTGCAATTGGGCAGAAATTAGAAACGGAGTTTGCTTACTGGTTTTATGAATTTGTGAGTAGTATCACTCAATCAATTTCGATAATGGCTATTATTTTTTGAATTGGATGTCAATAGCTTATTAATTTATAGGTCAACGGTCCATGGTCGACAACCGACAATATTTTCATTAAATGTCTATCGCAATGGCCATTGAAGACCGTAACAACCTCTACTGGCTATTTTGTAAATGGGTACAAATTTCAGATTGAACGATTAGCAGCTTCAAGAGGCACGCAGAACTGGGGCGTGTGTGTAAAAGGAGAAAGTGTTGGAGCAAATATGCAGGATTATTATGGAAAGTTAGTAGAGGTGGTTGAAGTTGAATATCCCGGTTGGCCTATGAAACGAACCGTATTGTTTCGTTGTGATTGGTTCGATCCGATAGTTCCTGTGGGCAAAAGGGTTCATAACGACTATAATTTGGTTGAAGTGAACCATCGACGAAGATTGCAAAAATATGACCCATTCATCCTTGCATCCCAAGCTCAGCAAGTCTTTTACTGCGGATATCAAGTTTGCGCAACGACAAGCGAGATTGGTGGGCCGTTTCTAAAATCGTCCCACGTTCAACAATCGTATTAGAGGAGAGTTCATCAAGTCAATCAACCGAGTGCCCTGCATTTCAAGAGGATGAGATGGAAATGCATGCAATTGAGGATGACACAAGGGCTCCTGAAACATCACTTAGAGATCCAAGTGGTGATGTCCAACAAATTGCGGATGCAAATGTTCGGTTTCCTTCCGATGATAATGAAACTGATTCGCAATCCGATACGACATCGGATGTTGAACCAACATTTCACGAAACAAATGACACCGATTAAACATAAAGGTTTTTTAAAATTTAACTTTTTTTTATAAGTGTTAAATTCTTACATAGTCAATCATTAATCGTAATTTAATTGTGTGAATCTTTAGTATTTTCAGTATGAGGGGCAGAGGTAGATCTACCGACGACAGTTTGGGTGAGCAGAGACGTAGTTTGGATACTGCGAGATCAGATCACATGAGCATCGGAGATGGAGAGTTTGGATCTCCAGCAGAGGCGCAGCCTTCGATCTCTGCACCAGTATTACCATCCAGCCGATCGGCACAGACCTCCGAGAGTTCTTCCGCGATCGACGGCCGCACTGTACTTAGACTTGATGCTCAGGGGATGTAAGTATATAGTAATTAAAAATATTTTATTTATGTTTTTAAGTCATTTACTTATAAACTTGTATTTTTTTAACAGATTCATTGAGCAGCATCATGTCTCCAGCCACATCAGCGCCGTTTTTCAGAGGCATGCAGATCCCAGTGGCTACGATTGGCGCCACGTATCGCCAGCCACGAGGGAGTTTTATTTTTCTGAGTTTTAGGTAAACTTATTAAATACAATTTATCAGTGATATATAATTCTTTAAAGTTAATAAATTCATAAACTAACTGTTTATTTTAATGCAGAAAAAGTTTACGTGGGATCCTGCCACCCATGATGCCATTAGGGCAGCATGGGAGGCTCTGACGCGACGCCGATACTCCGACATGCTTCATCGTTGGAGGTCATCGGGTCAGCGTCCTGCGCACATGCCAGAGGGTATTTGGCACGAGTGGCAGCAGGCCTGGGAGTCCGATGGCTGGCGCAGGAGGTCCGCATCAGCCAGCATGAACCACCGATCTGAGAAGGGCGGTCCTAGCACGGGTCTCTCCCGTCATACTTCGGGCTCCATTTCGATTCAGGAGCACAGACGGCGTATGGTAAGAAAACATAAATATTTTAATTACTATTTTAGTTATTTATAAATATTTGTATTAATATCATTTTTTTTATTGTTATAGACTGAGCAGGAGGGCGGAGATCCTGGTGAGTTTCGTCTATTCAGGGCGACACACACCAGGAGGGACGGCTCCTGGGTCGACACGCGATCACGGGAGGTTGCGGTAAGAAATTAGATTTATGTAGTATCTGTTTAATTTCTAAAATTTTATTTCGAGAAATTTATTAACTCATTTATTGTTGATTTCATAATTTCAAGACACGAGTCGAGGAGCTTCGCTCCCAGACATCGCAGGTCGACTCTACTGATGGGGAGACGCCCGTCGAACTCTCAGCATAGGAGAGTCGACGTGTGTTTTTGGAGGCTGTTGGTGCCCAGCCACGAGACCGCAGGGTCTATGGTATGGGCACTAGAGCTTCTACATTTTTTCCCCATCAGGCCTCCAGCTCGCGAGTTCCTGCTGATCTTCCTCCCGAGCGTTTACAGGAGCTTCGCAGATCTATTGCAGAGGAGATTCGCCAGGAGGTCGAGCAGGATTTTGAGGATCGTATGCGAGGCCGGGATCAGGAGGTTGCAGACATGCGAGATGAGATGCATTATTTGCGGGATATGGTTAGCCGCTTGTCGCAGAGTCTTCAGCCTCCACAGCCTTCACAGCCTCCACGTGATCGTTCAGATTCTTGATGTATTTTTTTTTCTTTTTTTATGTTGTAAAAACTTCAAAATTTTAATATATAAATTATTTTTTGAAATATATTATTGTGTGGATTGAGTGAAAAATGTTTATATCAATATTTTGATTTAGCGAAATTGAATTAACCGTTTTAATTTTTAATCATTTAAATATTTTTAAAAACAAAATTTGCGACGCATTAGCGACTGATATTGGATCGCTAATATTTTTAAAATATTATTATTAAATATTACGACGCAATGACCTGGCATCGTAATAATTTAAAAATAAATTTATTAGCGACGCATTAGCGACTACAATTGAGTCGCTATTTTATCTTAAAATTATTTTAAAATATTGTGACGCAATTACCTTGCGTCATAATATTTTAAAATAATTTTTATTTGCGACGCATTAGCGACTAAAATTGCGTCGCTATTATATCAAAATTATTATTATTAAATATTGCGACGCATCTGGATGAGTCGCAATTTTGCGACCCAATTTAGTGCGTCGCAATATTTAATAATAAATTTTTTTAAAAAATTAATTTTAAATATTGCGATGCAAATATATTGTTGATGATATATACCAGGAGTTTCAAATGGCATCCAATAGGCAAAAAAAAAAAAAAAAAAAAAAAAGCTACTGCAAAAGGAAGGCAACAAAGCCAGCTTATAAAGCCAACAAGCTCAAAATGAAGACAAAATCAAAGGCAATGCATGAAAGCAGGATAATAAAGCATGCAATGATGGATAATAAGAATGATATTTTTTATTGGTAATTGGAAAGTTACAGGTCTACACAATCACCATTCTGATTACAATTAAAAGGCATAAAGGTAGGAATCCAGTCCACTGGATTGCTCTCGCCATCCTTCTTACAAGACTTTAACAACGAGGCCTCCTTTCATATATCATCCCGGAATTTGAAGGTACAGACCATTTCACTTTGGTACATCTTCGTAAAGAACCGAAATCTTATTGCTGGGATTTCGGCGTTAAATGGACCGCGATGGAGGCAACAGCCTTAGCCCAAGCCACCAACTCTTTCTTCATCCTCTTCTCATCCCTCAAAAACAAAGGGTTGATCGATCGGCCGATGGACTAAAAGTCTAAAAGCACTGCCAGAGTTCTCGATCACACCTCGAAGTGGTGGTCTATATAGTACTAAGGGCTTGAGCTCGTAAGGCCATCTCTGAGTTCTGAATTGGTTTTTGCCTTTGCCTTCCTTAGCTTAAAATCCATTGCCTTAGTTTGAAGTCCATTGGCTTGGATTCTTGCTTTTTTTTTTTATCTAGGTGGAAGGAGAGGCGGGGGCTTCCGGCGGAAGGGCGAGACTCTAAGGTAGTGTTTGAAATAAGGGATAAGAGGGATATCCTTGGATATCCCCTCTTATTCCCAAAAGCCATAACTATAAGGGATAGCAGAGAATAAAGTTAACCAAAGGGATAATTCATGGTTAACCATGGTTAACCATGGGATATCCCCTCAATTTATTTCCTAGAAAATGTAGGAATAGCTGGTTATCCCTCCAAATAAGAGTAAAAAAAGGTTATGCTATGGAATTACCTTTTTGCATTTGATATGATCAATGGGATAGTCAAGGAATATCCTTAGGATAGCCAGGGGATAAACTCTATCCCGTACACTTATCCATGGATAATATTTTTTCTACCAAACACTACCTAAGAGAGGCACGAGGAATATGTGCAGCTCGCGTTCCTTTTCTTTTTGTCGTGTCAAAGCAACCGCGTTGACATCTAACGACCCTTTCCGCTTGGAAAACTACGGGCCCTTTTGAATAGGGTGCAATTTGTACTCATGAAACTCGAATTTTTTTTAATCCTAACTTTAATTCTATTTATAAAATATTAACTTTAATTTTAATCCTAACCCTATTTATAAAATTTGGATTGATAAAAAAAATAAAATAAAATATTTTTTTAAGATAAATAAAAAATATAAAATACTTTTTTAAGGTAAATAAACATCGAATTATGAATCCCAAAGATGGAAAAAACAAAATTCCTTACCGAATGTATAAGCTGGACTCGGAGCTTTAACATTGTATTAAAAAAAAAGTCTTATCTGAAACAAAGAAGAGAAGGAGGTGCCGTAAACAAAGAAAAAGAGGTGTAAAGTGAAATGAAATGTGTGGGTGGTCCGCCTTTATGTTTGTCCTTTTTCTTGCCTACGAGTGACGGCCTTGCCCTCCTCACCCTCAAGTTAGCCATCTCGTCCAATCCGATTGGCGTCTTCAATGCCCCCAAAAATCTGGTGTCGATAAGCTACCTCCGTTCGGGTAACCCTCGGGTTCAGGTTATCTCGGGTTCGGATTGGGGTCAACCCTAATCCGGGTCAATTATAAATCGGGCTGGATTAAATTCGGGTCTTTCGGATTCGGGTTGGACAAACATGAGTTTAAACGCTGTTATAAATCGGGTTTGACGGGCCGGATTCGGGTTGAACCCAGCCCAAGTTGCACCCCTACTTTTGAAAAATATGTTTAATTGAACTTTTTTAAAAATATTTTTAAAATAATTTTAAAAATCTAAAGAAATTCAAAAAATATTAAAAATATTTTTTTTCGAATCCGTTTAACTCGTTTTTTAAATTTTATCTTTCCTTTCGCTAAACGTTTCAAACTTATGGATTCACTTTTTTTTTTTTCTTGTTAACTTTCTCGACATAATTGATGGGTGCCTTTATATGAAAAATAGTTTTCAAAAATACTAATCAAACATATTCTCGAATACTAAAAATTAATAAAATATAATTTAAATTTTAAATAATATTATGTTTTCAAAAATAAATTTCTGCATCACTAACCAAACATGGCCTAAATTAGCTATCATATTCTGACCATTCACATGGTATCTCTTTTTGAACGATTCGACTTACATGCATGATAAATGATGTAATTGGACGTGTCATTAATCATGGGACTTGAATAGGAAGGAATTTATTTCGTTAAAAATAGTTTGGAGGTCCTGTTAATTCACGTATAAGTTTCTTTTTTTTTTTTATTGAACGGCACATAAGATGCCGGTCTCTTTTCATGTTTTTTTTTTCTCTCCAAAACGCCTCTGTCTATAACGAAAAACTTCTTGTAGCATAGAAGGTGTGAGCTATTTTTAAAATTTAAAAAACCAATGAAATATAAGGATGTAGCGGAGTTGGACGGTCTCACCATTGAAGTTTAGTAATTTGATTCATGCGCAGAAGTTAAATAACAACTACGTATATACTAACAATTTTGCAAATACCTACACACACCTGATGTCATTCAGGGAACGTAAGTTTAACTTGTACATTCACTCTTATTTTCTATCACACACAATGGACGGAAATTTCGCAAACAATTATTAACGCAGGATAGTTTGCGGACCATATTAACTAATTAGGGAAGTGGTGGTCCAACCAAGCTTGAGCGTTATTAGTGGGCCCTCAAACATACACTGATCTATTTTGTAAAGATCAAAACTTAGCATGAGGATCGGGTAGGTATCAAAAAGTAGACTTGATTGTAAATTTGATAATGCTAGGTTTTATAATTTCTAACTTCATTCGGATAAATTATTTGGATCTTGTTAGTTTTTTTTTTTAAAGTTCATCGAAATTAGATTTTTTAAACAAAAGTATATCCAAACTAGATTAGAATTAATTATAATTAGGAACTTGAATAATATAAAATAAACCATCCCTTTCTTTCTTCATGCTTTCACAATTTGATGTATTTTAAATTTTTAATAAATTTCTTTACAATATCCTCATATATATCAATTATTGATTTTTGAAATTATAATTTGTAAATATATGCAATAAAATATATATTTTCTTACTAAACATTCTAATAGAAAAAAATTATATTTAAATCATCATCTTTAGAAAATTATTAATAATTTATATTTGAGTATTAGTTTTTGCATTTTTATTATGCATTAAAATATATATTTTCTTATTAAACATTCTATTTGGGCAAAAAAAATTATATTTAAATAATAATCTTTAGAAAATTATTAATAATTTCATATTTGAGCATTAGTTATTGCATTTTTAAATAAAATCAAACACTAGCTTTCTGATATAGAGTCACAATTTTAATTTTATATTTGAGCATTAGTTATTTCATTTTTAAATAAAATCAAACACGTGACTTTCTGATCTAGAGTCACAATTTTAAATAAAATCGAACATACAACCTTTGCGTTATCATTGCGTCCACTTGTTTTATAGCATATTACATTTGAAACTATGATTTATGCACTTGACCATATTAAAGCTACCACTTTGTTAGACTTGAATTCAAAATCAAGATCCCAACCCAAAGTATAACTCAAAATTGGTTAAATATCGTGAAAAGATAATTTATGCTTTCTATACATATATTGTGTCTTGGTTGGTATCGGTTTGATGAATGGGACGACGAAGATGATTTGGCAAAACAAGTAGGCTAGCTATATTTAAAAATTTATTTATGTTAGCTTAGCTATCCTTTAAACTTTATCTATGTTAGAAAAGTTACCCTTACCAACAATGATAGTAGCTGTGAAATTCTTGAAAACTAGCAATGATTCTTACATTACCATCGTGAAAGATATGCTCTAACAAATTCTGTCACAAAACAATAGTAAGAGTTACCAATTGCAAAAGTGGTTATGTGCATTAGCTTTTACAAGATTAGAATTAACATAGAGCTATCTTTTTATCATTAGAGCTATATAAATATGTATTTAGCTGCGCATCAATTATGCTAGCAAAATTTTAACTAATAAGGAGCATTAATAATTAAAATTTTTAGATGGAACTCTAAATTATTACTATTGATATCGAAGGACGCTTAGCTCATGTCTTTTGAATTTGACCACCAACTAATCGAAGCACTTGTTATATTATTTGATGAAATTTGGACCTTTGGCCAATGAGAAAGCAGGACTTAAATGAATGCAAGAGCTCATGCATATATATTATTGGCTTATTATTGCTTGTTCATTAAAGATTATTGACTAAGGAATTAGATAATACTTCATTTCATTAGAGAGATCTTGAAGTCCCAACTTATTATAAATATTATATTGTTTTTATATTATGTTGTTTATGATAAGACAGGTTATTTGTGCTTCAACAAGATATACATATAATTTTGTCTTTCATTATCCTAATTAATAAAAACCAATTTACTCAAGATATTAATTGATTTATTCAATAAATTTTAATTGATTCCATGAACTTCTTCCTGTTTTTCAATAAATTAATATAGAAATCAATATGTAATATATTTATTAATTAACTCTTTGCTAATATTAACTAGGTTTAAAATTCCTAGCTTTGTACACATTATTTTATGTTAACGGTAACATAACAATAAATTAATTTAGAAATCAATATATAGTATATTTATTAATTAACTCTTTGCTAATATTAACTAGGTTTAAAATTCTTAGCTTTGTACACATTATTTTATATTTACTATAGCATAACAAAAAGTATAAAAAAATGGTGTATATAGATATGCACACTAGTTATAATGCATATGGTTATAAATGTGTATACAATAAAAATATGTATTTATATAATTATGTCTTATATATGATTACCTATATATATATATACATTTCATTTGCCTCCAACATCTTAATAATATCTCATATTAATGTCAAATATTATATCTTAATTATCAAATCAGGGTATTATTCATCAGCTAACAATTAGAGTAATTAAACTACAAAGAAAATAAGTAATTTCAAGCCTATGATTTTTTTCCGCTAAGTAAGAGGGTTGTATTTAAGTTATACAATTTGACATTTTATAACACCACAAGAATGGCATACTTAAGCATGACCCTCCCATACGTATGTTATGTTTCTTTTCTAGTTATAATTAATTGATGAGAACATGAAATTATGGTGAGGAAAGAGGTGGTTTCTCAAGGTGCATGCTTGTTTGTTCTTAAGAGCATTGTCAAAGTTTGTTTCCTCAAAATAAAACTATAGAAAAAATTTATAAACAAACAAATAACGCTAAAGGATTAGTGGTAACTACGATACTAGCCTATTTAGTGTATAGAGGATTCCTTAGTTTATTAATTAGTAGATCTCCATAAAAAAAAGGCAGCCATATACTTATGGAGCATATAATTCACATAAAAAACCTGCATTGGAAGATGCGCCCCATGTACATAAGGATCACTTCGAAGCAATCTACCACCATGTCATTATCAAAATTTTTGCGATGTGCTCTTGGCAATCTCGGGCCTTAGCCCGGGCTATCAATTCTTCCTTCATCTTTTGGGGCTATCAAATCCAAATTAATGGGTCAAGGGGTTGATCTTTGTCAGCCCACGGATGAGAAGTTGCTTTAGATCTTCCTCCGAGGCACCATCGGTTTTGATTCAGCATAATCAGTGACAATGCCAAAGGTGGATGTAGATTCCAAAGCATGGATGGAAAAACTTGGAAGAGACTTTGTACATCGCACATCTAGAGCAGCAAATCCTACATGAGTTGCATCGCCTTTTTTTATTGGTTCACGTACATCTTATATGGCTTAACGTGATGGAACGGGATAACAAAGATCATAATTACAAATTCGTAAGTGATACGCTGTTCTTGATGGGATAGAACGGGATAGCTTATCTTTTGAAAAAATATTAAGATATTTCAGTTGTAAAATTACGACACCGTAGTTATAAAATTACGACACCCATTCAAAAAATGTTAAGACAACTTTATGACATCTCGACCAAAAAAAATTATGATACCTCAGTTGTAAAATTACAACATCGTAGTTATAAAATTACGACACATTTAGAAAGTCAAAAAAAAATTACGATACCCTAGTTGTAAATTTATGACACCATAGTTATAAAATTACAACAACTATTCAAAAAATGTTAAGGCACAGCTTTACGACATTGCTGTCATTGGTGGTCAAAAATAAACCTACTCACTACTATAGCTAGTGGTGAATCGGGATCTTATCCTCGAGGATCAAGGACAATTATTTCACAAAAGAAAAGAAAATTTATCTGAAGAGGATTATATTAAGAATAGCGGTTATTAAAAGATAATAACTAATTAATTAATAAAATTAAATAGCAGAAGCAACCCAGGAATTCGAATCCACCATACAAACAAGTTTTATCTTCTTTTCTTTATGTTGCAATAGTAATAATTTTTATAAATTCAAGGTTAGAATAATTTATCTCTTGTCAAGCATGGACCGTATCGGAAGATCACGGTACATCCATTTAGAGTATAAATTATCTAAATGTTTGCAAAGTTAAAGGTCTAAACTATCATATTATGATCTATTTCTCATAGACACATATCATATCCTGAGATCACGGTATGTCAATAGAGGGTATAGGCCATGTATGCCCGATCAAAACCTCAATCAGAAAAATAACTCAAAAGATATATAAAAGAAGAACATAATTTTTATTGCATAGAAATTAAGAACAAAAAGAAAGATAAAACATGGTTACAGGTTTCATCGTTATCCTAAGTTGAAGGAATCTAACTACGCATTACTGCTATCAGCATCCCTCCATAATTTTTCTCTCCCAAGCCTAAATACAATGATCTAAATAAAAAAAAATAAAAAGAACTTTGAAGAAAACTCCTCCCTCCTTGACTGCTTCCTGAGGTCCTTCTTTTATAGAGTTTGTCTAGGGCTTCCTCTTAGTCAAAGTTAGAGTCAATCGGGCTCAAGATCATTAAGATATCGTAAGAAAACTCCTTAGCCATCCGTTCAACATCATCTGCCTTAGTTTGCATCAGGAATCATGCAAAATCATCTCTTTCTTTCTTTTTGGGCAAACAAAGTCCTAATTTGAGTGTAGTGTGCATCATTGGACTCTAAAAATCAAGCTCTTTCCATCTACCGGCTTCTTTTCTGCAAACATCCATAAAAAGTATCAATTCTTAATAAATTCAAAGTAATTAATATTTATTTTAATGGTTAAATTGTGATAATAAATAGACTTATCACACCCCCAACTTAATCATTGCTAGTCCCTTAGCAATGTATTTAAAATAAAATCATGTGTCACTAAGATTCTCTTTTGCAAAATTAAATCTAAGTTTAAGGTTGAAAGAAGCTAGCTAGTATTACTAACTAGGTATTGAGTTTTGAAGTAAATTTCACAGTCAGAACTATCAGAAACTTTCTTAGAGTTCATCCATAGATTTATAGCACTTATGTTTATGATGGCTAACTTAGCATTTCGATACTAGCTTGTAAATAACAATGGTATCTTCACTTATCACTTACTTTAGTCAATTTTTTATATACCCTCAAATTAATCATCTGACCTGAGATAGCTTTCGCACTGCCTGATATATATATATATATATATTAGCAATATCTTCACATTGCCCACTTTTTGACGCGAACAACAACGATTACTTAGGTGAAGGTGCTTGGTTACTCGATGGAAAACCAATGTTTAGACTTACTTTTTTTTAATTATATATATATTTTATTTTTTATTATTTTTTATCAGAAAGGTAGTTCCTTCTTAAATTCAAGTTTCTCTCATTGTGGTGTATATCAATTACCAATTTTCAATAATGATTGAATCTATGATTTACTTTACAACTAATACCTAGTTTACCTTGTCAGTGTGCATATACAATAAAAGTGCTAATAGCCTTTAAATAACCTAAGTAGTCCACTAAAAGTCTGATAGCTAGTCTACTCATTGGCTCGCTATAGTAATTAGCCAATACTTTCTAACTTTATTATCTTTTTCTAGTTAATTTTGCTCAATAATTTCTTTTATAGTACATGATTTATAAAAAATTAAAATTTTTAAAAAGATTTTTGAAAAAGATTTTTCTTACCCTCTAACATAATTTCCATTGTCCTCAATGGAGTAAGGAAGAATAAAACAAGAAGAAATATCATCTAGACAAGATATGCCTCGTGTAATGTTAGGAGTGACTGTGCAGAGCGGTCTTTTATTTTTAGAAATAAGAATCACAAAAATAAAGGTCAGAAAAAAAAATTTTGGGTTGCCTCCCAAAAAGTGCTAAGTTTAACATCTTCAGCCAGACGTCATGGCTCACTTTGATTACCATTGTCAAGGAGTTTGATGATCTCTTTCCTTATTACTTCCTTTATGGTTGGTTTAAGTTTTCTTTGGGGTCTCTTATAGGCTTGGTTTTCTTCCTTAACTGAATCCTACGTTGAACAATCAAGGGGCTAATCCCTTTTATGTTAGCCATGGTCCATCCTAACGCTTCTTTATTCTCATTCAATAGCTCCCCTTCTTGTGAAGAGTCTAGGTCGGTTGAAATAATCACAGGCAGGGTTTTTGATGGACCTAGGTATGCATAGTTGAGATGTTTGGAAAGTGGTTTTAATTCTAATTTGGGTGCTTCCTTTATTGATGGTTTGGATAATGGTTCAGGTACTTTCTCTAGTGGTTCAGTTGAAAGTTTTCATCTTGATTTTTTATTAATTATCGCAACCTCATTAATTTGCTCTCCATCTTGATTTATATAGATTTTAGGTCAAGCTCTTTGTCACTAAGGTCAATTGGATCATAAACAGTTTCCTAAATATAATTTGAGTCGCTCGTTTGATGTGCATTGGTAAGATTGAAAATATTAAGATCAATTGACATATTCCCAAAGGAAAGTTTCATTAATCCATTTCGATAATTAATTAGGGCATTAGCTATGGCCAAAAATGATCTACCTAAAATTACTAGGATGTGGCTCTTTGGGTTTATCACCGATTCAATTTCTAAAATCACAAAGTCCATCGAATAGATAAAGTTACCAATTTTGATCAATACATCCTCTACTATTCCCTTGGGTACTTTAAAAGAGTGATATGCTAGTTGTAGGGTCATTTTCGTAGGCTTTAATTCTTCTAACCCTAGTTGCTCATATACAGGATGACAATATATTAACACTTGCCTCTAAGTCTAATAGAGCCCTATTTATGAGGGTGTTCCCTATAATGCATGAAATAGTGGGTGACCCTGGATTTTTGTATTTCACTGGCATGTGGTTTGATACATAGATCCTTAAGGAATTTGGCATAGGCTAGGACCTGTTGGATCATGTCCAGTAAGGGGATGCTCACTTTAACTTGCTTAAAGACCTCCAAAATCTTATCAAATTGGGCTAAATTTTGATTGGACTTTAAGTCTTATTGGGAATGGTGCTACAATCCTAATTTTTGGTTTATCTCCTTCTGACATAGGCTCAGCTGGTGGGTTGGGCATTACATTAGACTCTGATGCCTCAGATGTTTCGGGCTGACCCAGCTCATTAAGTTGTTCAAGTGTGGGACTTCTAATTCTTCTTCTTCATATGTACCCACCTGGTTATCTATTTATTTTTCAGATCTTAATGTATAAATGACACTTGGTTAATTTGGGCTCCTTATTTTGATCCTTGGATATTTAGGTTCCTAGGGTTAGCTTCGGGCTGACTCGGTAGCTTACCCCATTCTCTTTCACTTAATGCTATGGCTAGTTGACCTATATGGGTTTCTAGTTTTGCAATGGATTGTGTGTGTGAGTGAAGGAGTTGAGTATTCATTTCTAGCCCTTTCAATGCTTGTAATACCTTCTCTTTGAAAGTAGAATCATGATTATTTGGTGGAGGTTGAGGAGTACTTGGATATTAGGAATACGACAAGCTTCTGAATTGGGTCTCCTGATGGTTAAGCTTAATTGATGTTGGACTGATGATAGGTTAGGATTTTCATGAAAAAATTGAATGATTTTGCTAGCTAGGATTATAAGTATTCGAATATGGATCATTTCCTAGTTCAGAAGCCATTCAGATTTGGGCTTGATGGGCTTGCTCCTGAACAAGCTCAAAAAATTGGTATGCTGTTGGACATTCAACTATAGAATGGATCGGACTCGAACAGATTATACAAATTGATAAACATAAATCCAACTTTTTAATTCATATACTTTCATAACAATATTAGTTAGTTTTTAATTTATTTTGAGTCAAATTTATTTGTTTTTATTTACTTCTCATTTTAATGTAGCATGTTAACTAAAATAGGAAAAGGATTTAAGTTAGCTATAATGGGGTCTCCATCCTTTAGTTGATGAGATATGGTAGGTGAGGATATATAATTAATAATCAGTCATCGTCCTCCTTCGTCTTATAGAGCGAGCTGTTTGCAATGCTTCAACCCGGTCTTGAACCTCCAGCAATCCAGAAATCAGAACTGGACTTGCCTTGTCACCCGGCTGGCCCACTAGTTCTTCTAGCCGTGACACCCTCTCAACTAAGGTCATCTTGATCAGTTTGCAGCCCAGCAATCAGACCAACTTGGCTTCCAACCGAATGGAACTGCTCAGCCTACCAGCCAAATCAGCCAACTCCTCTTTGCCACCTAGTCCACCGATCAGATCACCCGCTCAGCCCTTGGCCCACCTTGCAACTAACCTTGCAACAGCTAACGACTCTGCAATCTTGGTTTGCAACCACCAGCAACCACCTTGTCCTGGCCTTGCAACAATCTTGACAACCAACCAGCTTGATCTTCTTGCACCCGGCTCAACCAGCACTTGATTCAGCCCGGCTATTGCCCAGAAGCCTTGAATCTTCTCCTCAAGAAGATCAAGAATCCGTCCAGCTTTACAAGAACTTCGGTCTTGACTGAATATTGGCTCTTCATAGCAACTCAGCACACCCTCGACCAGCCTCAATCTACTTGGCCTGCGCACCAAGTCACCTACAACCAACGCCTTTAGTCCGCAACCAAATCGCTCGGCCTGCAGCAAATTCACCCAATCTGTAGCAAGATCCACCAAACTTCTCGGTCTGCACCCGCTTGATAAGCTTCAGCACTGCACCGCCTCTTGCACTGATTCCTCCAAGAATCAAAGCACTGCCCATAACTCCAAGAAGCCACCAACCTGAACACAGCCATCCACATAACTCCCAGCTGAATCAAAACCACCTAGCTGAGTGATTCTTGGCTAGTTCTTGTCGTTCCCCTCTTTAGTTAACGATGATGGTGGGAGCACCTGCAGCATATGGTATTACGTAAAATCAAACACCAAGACGACATCTTCCAAGTATTCTATACATAAATAGCTAGATGTGAAGGAATCTAGCGGTACAGAGGCCTTGCATGTTGATGCATGAAGACGTGGAGCGATGAGGTGGCAATGAACTCCATTTGAAGCAGGCATTAACCAAACGGACTTTACGCGGTGAAAAGGGACTCCAGAGTTCAAGCTGGCAGCAAGGCTCCTTCATCGTATTCAAAATAGAATTCACGCAGATTCAACATGGATTTGATCCGTCCAGGTCTAAATGCGTAGCCATCCGAAAGTTATTTTGGGAGGTTTCCATTGGGCCTATCTCAGCCATTCAATGATCATCCAACGGTCCAAAGGAAGAGCGCACTTGGAGGGACTCTAAGGCGATGATTTTCATCGTATTCAACACAGCTTGGGCTAAATCTTATCCTTATTCATTCAACTATAAAAAGAAGGCAGAGGGTCTTTAATCAAATAGAGAGAGCTGGAGACTTTTAAAGTTTTTCAACGAAGGGGATATGAAGAATAGAGGCGAGAGCTGCGTATTCATAAATTGCTTCCAATGAAAAACATAAGTTTCTTTAGTTTTCTTTTTGCTTTTATTATGAACTAATTTTTTCTATAGAGTATTGATGTAATCTATCAATGAACATATAATTTATTTTATTTTTAATATTTCCATGATTGAGTGTTTAATTCTTATGATTAATGTTTACAATTTATTGTTTAATTAATTGAATTACAATGAAACCGAAAGATGATTTGTTATTTTAGATTTAGAATTAAACACCATTAGTTGAGCGAAAGTAGAGATACTTTGTCGTGATTAATGTGATTTTTAGAAAATTTAAAGTACGTAATGAGTCTCCAATTAATTAAATTCACATAGAGATATGGAGTTGTTAGTTAGAGATATTTTTTATATCGTTCGAGAGAAGATATTGGATAATTAAAAAAATTTTAATCATCAACATGGAATTATTAAAATTTAATAATTAAGAAGAATAAATTGTGTGGGATTTGTTAGGTGAAATCAATCACTCTAGATCTATTCTTATCATATTTTTACATGTTTAAATTTTTACGCTTTGTTAATTTTGGATTAAATAATTTTACACTAGAACGTTCTGTTTATATTTGATTTTCTAAATAGTAATTAATTTAATAAATTTTGGTATTCAATAACATAATTAATCTCTATGGATTCGACGTCCTTTTCTAAAAAAATACTTTACTACTTGTTACAATTCTATGCGCTTGCAGATTATTTTATGCAAACACAAACCTCATGTAATTGAGTAGATGGGGAAGATGTATTTTCAACTGTAGAATTCGATCAAGTTTTTAGGATAGTTCATCAATTTTGATATAGATGTCTGACTTATGTTGTATATTCTACCTCTCTTAGGTTCTATGGGAAGATCTCAAAAATTTGCACTTAGAGTTTCAAAAAGCAGCTATGCCTCATGTTTATTTTTTAGCATAAATATTCCTCCACATAAGGCATCCACCATTTGTCGGTGTCTTTCTGATAATCCATCATAAAAATATTGAACTAATTGCCATTTAGGTATTGTATGGTGTAGATATTTCCTAGTTAATTCTTTTAATCTCTCTCACGTTTTATGAAACATTTCTTCCTCTAACTGAAAAAACTGGTTATAGCTTTTCTAATTTGATTTATTTTTTCTATAGAAAAGTATTTCTTAAGAAATTTCCTCTGAAGTTGGTCTCAAGTTTAAATTATAACAGTGTCTATTGAATTTAACCAATACTTGGCTCTATCTTTTAGGAAGAAAAGGAACAACTTAAGCCTAAGTGCCTTATCGAAATTTTTTTGAATTTTGATAGTTAAGCAAATTTTTAAGAATTCATCTAAGTGTTTGTAAGGATCTTCATTTGTAAACCAATGAAAAGCTAGTAATATTTGGATTAGACTGGACTTAATTTCATATTGAACAACCTCTATTGGGGGTACTTGTATGC
Organism: Calamus simplicifolius; assembly: GCA_900491605.1. NCBI lineage: Eukaryota > Viridiplantae > Streptophyta > Magnoliopsida > Arecales > Arecaceae > Calamus > Calamus simplicifolius. The sequence goes on along the minus strand of UESW01004463.1, from coordinate 584,279 downwards.
ATGGTGAATATGTATATATGAACGAGCGAAGTACTCCTTCAATTGATATGGTGGATTCATAATGCGTGCTTTGTTTGCTATACAAGTTCTCTCTATTTCAGAATTTAAGGGTATAAGGTTAGGTTGTAACGATCGTCGACCAAGCTTACACCCTACTAATACACTCTAAAGCAAGCATCCATAAATTTTTTTAACTAATATAATAGAAGAGAAAGGAGAAGATTCTAAAGAAAATATCCTAAAGATTTCTAGAACTAAAAGCAATGACGAATAATTTAGTTAGGATTTAATAATTATTAGCAATCAAGTTAATAAAGATTAGAATCTTTACTCTAGGCTTAACCTAGATCTAGACTGCTCCTAACTTCCAAGACTACCTTGTAGCCCTCCAAGTCAAAATTTAGCTAATCAACAGCTAGTTAAAGGTAAGGTCAGTGGGGGTCCCTCGTTGCTTACTAGGTAAGAGAACATAATCAATTAAATAACCACTTTCTTTTCCTTTTTTAGATACCAGTTAATCAGTCAATTCTAACCCGGTCCAGCTCTTTCGGATGCCTTGTCTTCTTGAGCTTGAGTTCTTTAGGGGCTGACGTCTAGTTAATTTTAGAGTTAAAGGCTTGGGTTAATGCAAAATAAAGGATGTGATTTGTGGGCCAAGGAAGGGTGATCAACTCCCTATCTTATCTTGATCAGGGGTTTATGCCCTTAAAGTACTTTATGAAAATGCAATGCAATTCAAATATGGTGTCTAAACAAGTTAGGAAGTTTTCAAAGTTTATTATTTGTTTCTTTAAATTAATTATATTTTATGAAAAGTATCTTAGGGTTTTCTTTTAGGTTTTTTTAAGGTAAGTTAATTAAAAGAAAAAAGTTAATTAGGCTAAAAGTGGATTTGTGACAATAAGAAAAGTAATTTTTTAATGTTAAAAAATAAAAAATCTAATAATTAAGGTAACTCAAAAGCAATAACTATTCAGCAAAAAGAAATTTTTACTCTTTTTTTATATAGAATCATGAATAATAATGAAACAATAAAAAAATTAAAAATTAGAATAAAATTAAAAAAATTCATGATAATTTTTTTTATTTTATTATTTTTTTTGTGAACTAATCATGCCTAGATTTTTGGCAACGACGTCAAAATTTGATCGTTGTCATTGGCAGTCAAAAATAAAACCTACTTACTACTATAGCTAGTGGTGAATCGGAATCGTATCCTTAAGGATCAAGGGCAATTATTTCATGAAAAAGTAAAAAAAAAATATCTGTAGAAGATTATATTAAGAATAACGATTATTAAAAGATAAAACTAATTAATTAAGGAAATTAAAATAGCAGGAGAAGCAATCCAGGAATCCGAATCCACCATGCAAACAGTTATCTTCTTTTCTTTATGTTGCAATAGCAATAATTTTTGCAAATTTAAGGTTAGAATAATTTATCTCTTGTCAAGCACCTGTCGTATTAGGAGATCACGACATGCCCACTTAGATTATAAATTATCCAAATGTTTGCAAAGTTAAAGGTCTAAACTATTATACTATGATCTATCTCTCTTAGGCACATATCGTATTCTGAGATCACGATACGTCAATAGAGGGTATAAGCTATGTATGCTAGATCAAAACCTCGATCAGAAAAATAGCTCAAAAGATATATGAAAGAAAAACATGATTTTTATTGCATAAAATTAAGAACAAAAAGAAAGATAAAACCTGGTTACATGCTTCATCATTATCCCAAGTTGAAGGAAACTAATTACGCATTACTGCCGTAGCATCTCCTTCATAATTTTTTTCTCTAGGCCTAAATACAATGATCTAAATAAAAAAAATAAAAAGAACTTTGAAGAAAACTTCTCCCTCTTGACTGTTGCCTGAGGTTCTCCTTTTATAGAGCTTGTCTAGGGCTTCCTTCTATTCAAAGTTGGAGTCAATCGGGCTCAAGATCGTTAAGATATCGTGAGAAAACTCCTTAGCCATCCGTTCAACATCATCTACCTTAGTTTGCAACGAGAATCATATGAAATCATCTCTTTCTTCCTTTCGAAAAAATAGAGTCCTAATTTGAGTGTCGTGCGCATCATTGGACTCCAAAAATTGAGCTCTTTCAATCTATAGGCTCCTTTTCTACAAACATCCATAAAATGTATCAATTCTTAATAAATTTAAAGTAATTAATATTTATTTTAATGGTTAAATTAGGATAATAAATAGACTTATAGCTGGTCAAAAAAAATTACGACACTCCAGTTGTAAAATTACGACACCATAGTTATAAAATAACGATACCCATTCAGAAAGTTGAAAAAAATTACGATACCCGAGTTGTAAATTTATGATACCATAGTTATAAAATTGTGAAACACATTCATAAAACATTAAGGCAAAGCTTTACGACATTCTGGCCAAAAAAAATTATGATATCCAGTTGTAAAACTATGACATCATAGTTATAAAATTATGACATCCATTCAGAAAGCTAAAAAAATTATGATACCCAGTTATAAATTTACAACATGTAGTTATAAAATTACAACACCCACTGCACCGCCTATGGTCTGTACACAAATTTCAAAACAAAAAAATTAAATAGATATTAATGTAAGTCACACTCAAAATTTAAGATCGTATCCAGCTATCCTGTCCCGTCCCATCGTGTCAAGCCATGTAGAATTCATGTAGACCAATAGGAAGGGGCGGTGCAGCCTACATAGGATTTGCTGCACTGGAGGCGATGTTTAAAGACTTTTTCAAGAACCTTTACTCTTCTTTCCTTTTTTCCTTCTTTTTTATGTTTTATTTTTTTAGAAGGGAAGCTTTAGAAGTGATGAGGGAAGAGACTCCTCTAGCATTTGCGAATAAGGTAGAGCATAAGTCATCTAGTGGGATGTCATTCCAATTCGTAGTAGCATAGAGGGTCGCTGCTTGAGTAATAAGAAGATCTATAGCTTGGTTTTCTTCTCGAAGGACATGTCTCTCAATGACTAACTTTATGGAAAAGTATCTGCTTAATACTAATAAGGGATCAAGACAGTGAGACGGAGATTGAATCTAATGTATCATAGTGCTGGAATCTCCTTCGATAAAAAACCCTTGCCATGTAGGGAGGAAACGAAGGTTTTTTATACTATGCCATGTTGTCGTCATCTTAGCCTGAGGAACAAAACATTCACCAGTGGAATAGTTGCTACAAAGATGAACCTTCTAAACTCATCCTTTTTTTTTTTGGTACAGGCGGGTGATCACACCAGTCTAGGGTGAGTCGAATCCGAAATATCAAAATACAAAATTTGTGACAGAATAATAGGGCATGGGTCGCCCTGCTTCCAGCTCCAAAAACCAGAGTGATAGGCCACCCTGGAGGCGATCCAATCCGCCGCTGAGTTGGCTTCTCTGTAGATGTGGTGAATCTGAGTACCAATGGCACCCTGAAGAAGGGAACAGATATCACTGATCAGAGGGATGGTCGGTATATGGTAGCTAGATTCCTGCCGGATCCAGCTGATAACCGTAGCAGAATCCCCTTCAATAATGAGCCTACGGGCACCAATGATCCGAACGGCATAAGAGATACCAGCCCACGCCGCAGATAGTTCCGCAAGGGGAACAGAGGAATCAAGAGTCCCGAAGCCACATGCTGCAAGCATGTTACCCTCGGACCCCCGAATCACAAATCCCGATCCCGCACATCTACCTCGAACACTCCCATCGAAGTTGATTTTGACACACCCAAGAGGTGGGGTCTCCCAAGAAATAAAGACCGTGTGCCGGTTCGCTACCGAAGTAGCATGGGAGTCCCAGTGGCCTAGGCTGACAAAATCAAGAGGCCTGTGATGGAAAGTATACTCAGCAGATAAGGAAGCAGCAGTCCTGACAACCCGAGAAGAAGGAACAATCTCACCCGAGAACACAACCGGTTCCAGGTTAACCAAATATGATAAGCAGTGTAAGCCCACCACGGACCCCGCCTATGGTAGCCAGCCCGCATATCCTGCCTGATCAAACGCAGAAAGGAGATACGGTGGGAAACAGAGTCATACGTCCAAGGACACTCCCCTGACCGCTGCCAGATCTGTCTCGCTCTGCCACATAAAAAGATAGCATGATCCACAGTCTCCACCTGAGACCACACATCGGGCACATAGGCAAGATGCTCATACCCCTCTAGAAAGTAGGAAACAAGTAGGAAGGACATTCCAAGCAAGCTTCCATATGAACAGGCGAACCCTGGGGTGAATGGATAGATGCCAGATCCAAGCCAAGTCCATACCTTGCAAAGGCAAAGGCCTAAAGATATTCAAAGATCCCTAATAGAAGCACGGGCAAACAGGATCTCTTCCAAACCCTAACATCAGCAGAGAGGCCCGGAACGAGAGGAATAGATGTAATGCGTCGGTAGATCTCATCCCCAAAAAAAGAAGAAACCACCGAATAATCCCAGACCAACTGATCCTGGGAAATTAAGTCACTGACTCTCAGACCAATAGGGATATCAGTACAGACAAAGGTCGGCCATCGAGATAGGGGAAGGTCTGCTATCCAAGTGTCCTGAACAACATCCACAGAGGTGCCATCACCAATCATCCATGAAGTGCAATCCAGTATCTCCGCAGCATAACAACATACCTCTTTCCATAAGAAAGAATGCCCCCGATGAGACTGCATGGATATGGAATGACTCCAATCTCCATACTTGGCACGCATGAAGGAGCTCCACAGGCAATGCGGATCAAGCAGGAACCGTGTAGCATGCCTAGCAATCAAAGCCTCCCTCCTAGCAATAAGAGACTGGATCCCAAGACCACCCTCAGCAATCGGCATGCAGACAACATCCCAGGCAAGAAGATGAATGCCATGGCCATCCTGAATCGAGGCCCAGAGAAAATCTTGAAAATATCTCTCAATCTTCCTCAAGCATGACAAAGGTATGGCAGCATTGGATAATAGATAAAGAGAAGAGATGAGAGGACAGAACGTATGAGAGTGATCCGAGCCATCATAGAGAGACCAGAGATCTGCCACCCATCCAGACGATCACGGACCCTCCTTACTAAGGCACTGAAGTCAGAACTACGAGGTCTCCCAGTGATAGGAATCCCAAGGTAGGAGAGCTGATCCGCCAGAGTAGGAATACCCATGATATGCACAATAGATCCCTTGACAGCGGGAGTCATCTTCGGGCTAAAACAGATTAAAGATTTATTTAAATTGACTTTCTGACCAGAAGCACGACAATAATGCCGCAAAATAGCCGAAAAGATGGAAGCATTATGAATAGTAGCCTTTCCTAACAGGATGCAGTCATCAGCAAAGAGAAGATGTGAAATAATAGGCCCGTGGGGACCTGCAGAGTAAGGCACAAAGGACGCATCAAACTGAGCCTGAGTAAGAGCCCGGGATAGAGCATCAGCAGAGAGTATAAAGAGGAATGGGGATAGAGGGCAACCCTGCCTGAGCCCGACCTCAGAGTGAAAATAATCAGTTTGATCGCCATTGATTAGGAGAGAGAAAGATGGTCGGTAAACACATGCCATAATCCAGTCCACAAAAGTGACGTCAAGCCCAAACTCATGAAGAGTATAGCGCAGGAAATCCCAGCTTAGCCTGTCATAAGCTCTCTCATATCAAGCTTGATTGCCATAAGACTCTGACTGTCGGAAGCATGCTGAAGGTCATACATGAACTCCTGGGCTAAGAGAGCATTATCAGTAATACTACGGCCCCTTAGAAAAGCACCCTGCTCCAAGGAAATGAGACGAGGGATCACCGGAGCCAAACGGGAGACCAAAATGCGAGCACACACCTTGTATAAAGTAGTACAAAGACTAATCGGCCGGTAGTGCTGAGGAGAGTAAGCATCCTGGCGTTTAGGCACCAGAGTGATAAGGGTCCGGTTCCAGTCAGAGGGAATAGTGTGAGCCTGAAAAACAAGCTGAACAGCCTCTACAACATCGTGCCCCACAATCCCCCAATAGAAGCGAAAGAATAACGGAGGGAAACTATCAGGCCCAGGGGCCTTATCAGCACCAAGATCCCATAATGCCCTCTGGATGTCATCCGCCGTAATCGGTCTAATCAGAAGAGCATTCTTAGCATTGGAAACCCTATAAGGGGGTTGAACAGGAAAGACAGGAGAACCCTCACCCGAGTGCTCAGTCCATCTGGAATGAAAGAACTGAAAAAACGAATCTCTGATCACTTGGGCATCCTCCTGAGCATCACCCTGATCATCAACAATACACCGGATGCGGTTCTTCGCTCGGCGTTTCAAAGTAGCCTGATGAAAGAATCTGGTGTTGCGGTCCCCTTCCTTAATCCACTGGATTCTGGACCTTTGCCTCCAAAAAGTCTCCTGCTGCAGCAGAAGAGAGTGGTGCAGACAAGGCAGGATCTAAGAGTCGAAAGCTCAGAATCAAGGAGGAAACCCTCCTGGTCCTCTTTCGTCTGTAAGAAAGAAATAGAGGACTCAACTTGCTCAACTTGCCTGACAATGTCCCCCACTTCTCTTCTATTCCATCTAGAGAGTCTCCGACTAGCCAGAGTCAATCGCCGAGAAAGCCTATAAGAGGCCGAGCCTCAGACAGGTAATTGCCAAACCTGCGAAATAATAGACCTAGCAGAAGAATAAAAAGTCCAGAACTTCTCGAATCTGAACTGCCTACTCCGGTGAGGGAGAGATCAGTAGAAATAAGAATAGGACAGTGATCGGAGCCAATTCTAGACAAATGAGTAATAGTAGTAGATGGAAAGAGCTGAAGCCAAGAAGGAGAAGCCATGGCCCTATCCAGTCTTTCCTACACTCGAGCAGATCCTCGACGATTATTACACCAAGTGTAGTGAGAACCGCAAACCCCAAGTCCAAAAGCCTAGCAGAGGATATGAAGTTTCTGAACTCAGCAACGTCCGGGGACCGAACAAACTGCCGACCACCTCTTTTCTCCTTAGCCCCAATAATACAGTTGAAATCACCAGCAACGGAAGGAATACCCTGAGCAAGTAGGGAATGAAGCTCTGACCAAAGGCCCCGACGCAATCTGAAATCTGTGCTTGCATAGACACCCGATAGTAACCAGGGAGTAGAGGACCCCTCAGATATAACCAGAGCCACTTGCTGACCAGACCCGTGGAACACATCAACTCTAATATTTTCATTTCTCCAGAGCACCAGAATTCCACCAGATAGGCCAACAGAGTCAATAGCATAGGAAACACATGATCTGGAAAGCTGTCTACGCAGACGCATCAGACTATCCCCAGACAAACGGGTCTCTAGCAGAATACAGATATCAAAAGCATGAAGCTGTAACAGCCGTCCAAACGAGGATCGAAACGAGGGTTTTAGAGCACCTCGCACGTTCCAAGTAAGGATCTTCATTCCAAAGTTTGAGAGGGGGGGACTTCATCCATGTCCCCAGACTTCTCCAGAGCAGACTGAGCACTGATAGAAGAGGAGCTCGCCAACCCCATATTAGTACAGCCATTCTGTCTCTGATCCTCAACCTGTGGTGAGTCCAAAATCATAACAGAGTCTTCACACTGAATAGCCTTCTTCAGAAGGGAAACCGCGGAGTCGTGGTCCATCCCGTCATTTAGAGGAGTCAAAGAAGGCCCAGAAGAACACCCCAAAACAGACCCGTCCTTGCTACGGGATTTCTTCAGCCCTGGCCCAGAACCGGCACCATACCCCTTAGGGGAAGCTGAAGATGCCGAAAAGGTGAAATTGGCATGCACACTTCCTTTGCCTTTTGGGAGGCCTTTACCTTTCGCTTTAGTGGTTTTGGAGACCACTCTATTGGAAATAGGCTCAACAGGCCGGACCCTCTTGGCTGGGCTGGAAGGGGCCACCACACTGGCCTTAAGGTGCCCAAATTCATTGCTAGTATTGTGATCGAAGTCCAAGCATGCAAATGGATTAAGATCTTTGGTCCTTGGACTTATTGGATTAGAATCCAAAAGTTCAGACTTCCCCAACTCAACTTCAGTGCCAGCCGGCACTTTAGAAGGAAACCGGCATGCAGTGGATTCAGCCTGAGGGGGAGACAAGTCTGAAGCATCTCCCTGAACTAGAGTATCCAGTGAAGGGGGGAATGAACCCCGACCACTATTCCTCCGAGCAGTCTTCTTCGGGGTGCTCCATCCTTCAGGGGAGACAGAGGGAGGGGGAGCAGGGCTGACCGAAGGCATCTTCGTGCTGGGCGCTGAATGTAGGTGATCAATGGGAGCCTTGCGTCGACGAAGAGCAACCATCCACAGTCCATAACTCATACCCGAAACGGAGGGAGACGCCGACGAAGATCCCGGAGCCACCCCGCAATGCTCCACCAAATGCAGAGTCCCACAGGAGGAGCAGAGTCCCTCACGGTTTTCGTAAGAAAATGGCTGCCAAAAGGGGACCCTGTTACCACGAATCCGAGCTCCCGGTCTCAGAGGTTTGCTGAGATCTACGTGGACGCAGGCTCGAGCGAAACCCCCACGAACCCTCTCTCTGGTGGACGCATCCTTAAACATGAATTGGCCAGCAACAGATAGAATGGACGACAAGGCTTCTTCGGTCCAGTATTCTATTGGGAGTTGTGGAAGACGGATCCAAAGCAGAGCATCAGTGAGTGAGCTCTTCGCCGGGAGAAAGTCTGGTTTCCATTGAGCAACTGCCAGAGGTTGCCCATTAACAATCCAGGGTCTTCCAAGAGTAAGCTCCGTGGCGTGGCAATCGGAAAATCGAAAGAGGAAATGCCGATTAGCCAACGAAACTGCTTCAATTCCTCCTTGTATCCCCGATCGCTGGAATTCCCTGATAATAGCATCTGGATGAACCCAGCGAGAAAGGCTCCGAGCCAAAACAGCCTTACTATGCCATCTAGCTTCTTCCTCCATCAATGATTGAACGGGAACCTGGATAATGTCGGGGAAGAGCTGTTCCAGCTCAGCAATGACCGCCGAAGATTGCACCGGAGCAATCCATTCATACCGGCTGTCACTACCTCGACACCAGGGTTGTCCAGCAAGCTTGGACCCCTCAGAGGCTGACGGAGACGAAGAGGAAGGTGCTGCCATGCTTCCGAGAAGCAGGATCAACCCAGCGACACAGATCGCGGGAGATCGGGGACGAAGACCAGCAAGCACGAATCTTAAAGCGGGAACCAGAGATGGAACAACCAGAGATTACTCATCCCTTTTATGGAACCATCAAAGTTCAATCAATCTATTATGGTGAAGGTTGATACCAAGAAATAGGAGTTATTGGTGGAGGTCCTATGGGTGTAGGCGTACGATATCCCTAGGTGCTACGAGGATAAGCTGTACATAAGGCTCCAAAAAATTCTTGGTACAAGATCCGAGCTTGGATTAAATTACTTCGAGGACTTCTTGATTTGTATTAAAAGAACTCATTCCTGCTCTCCCACATATACCATGGAATATGGATTAGAGCAGATTTATATTATCCCTCCTGTGGTCCAATAAGCTAGGACTGCAAATAAATTCCAATATGGCTCTTAAGGACTCCAGCAGGTGAGATTCAAACTGATTGCCTAACACATTTCATATTTGACGGGACTGGGGGCATGTCAAAAATAGGTGATCTACTGTCTCATCTTACTAAGGCATCTCATGATAATAGGTAAACAATGGGTTCTAAAATTGATAAATAGTATAACTAAGGGTGAGCAATGGGTTAGAGTAACTTGAAAACCAAGATCAACTTGACTTGATTGGGTCGGATTGATAAGATTGGTTCATTCGGTTATGATTGGAAAGCTAATCATAATTTTTTAAAAAAATAAAAGACTTTTAGGAATCAAATTAGGAACCAAAGATATACTTCGTAAGTCATTTATCATTTCTACTAAAATATTTAATATTAGATTGATCAACAAATATTATATATATCCTTTTTAATTAACACAACTAAGAAAAAAATAGCTATTAGGTATTAAACAAGTGTCATCCAAAGAAAAAAAAAAAGTATTTATTAATATTATGAGTTTTTAAAGCATTTTCATGATAGCTCTTAGCATCTTATTCAATTTCTATAAGTACCAAAAAAAGAACCTCATATATTAAAATAAAAAATATAAAAAAATGGAGCCAATGCAAAAAAAATGAGGAAGATAGGTTCTTTTATGGAACCAATTAATCCATAGCCAACCCATTCTGATTAGGTTGATTCTAGGTTGGTTATAAGATAGGATTGGATTGGTTCTAGGTCCAAAATTCAGGAACTGATCTTGATTGGATCGGTTCTTATTCTTAGCTCTTGAAACTAACCCAATCCAACTCAACCTATGCTCACCCCTAGGTAGAATGGTATGCCTCCTTGACAACCACTGATCCTAGCCTCCATATAAGATTGTCATCTAGATCCACATCACTCTTAGGAATAATATGTGAAATAGTATCAGCAAGGTTTGGATGAAATATCCAGTCTAGGAATTCCCTGTGCCATCCCCCCCTTAAGAGTTGAAAAGGTGATCAATTCTAGATCCTAACTCCAAGAAGGAAGCATCAAAGGCAGCTGGGAGGTGGATCAAGGGCTCACCATATATAGGATCCATGGGTCCAAAAGTATCATCAAGCTGACTTCCCATTGCTTATGGACCACCTAAAGACTCCTGCAATCAATTCCGAGACTTTGGAGATTACTTTCCATAACCCTAAGGTGTTTCTGTTGGGTTGAATGTAGTCTAAGAACCCTCAAATTTATACTTTAAGGTAAGCCAGTGAGAAAGAAGAGAATTGGGTCGTAAGGCAATCTTTCCAATAACTTTGCTTAAGAGAGCTAGATAGCCAATAAGAGGAAATGCACGGAATAACTGGACCACCAAACTATTTAGGTAGATATATAGATGGTGTATAAGGAAATGGTGTGCACTGCTTAGTTCTCATAATCATGCTCCCATAAAAAATTCCTGATGATTCTATCAAACTTAGAAAATAAAGTAGGAACAGTAGCATGAGACACAATATGAATAGGCATTAAGCAAAGTACTGATCTGATCATTGTACACCTACCTACAAAGGATAACATGCTTTATTTTTAGAAATAATCCAACTTAACCTGATCTTATCCTTGAGAAATTAGAAGTCCAGCTTGAGGCTCCCTGGTTGCATGGGAAGTCCCAGCAAAGAGCCCAAGAACCTTTGAATTTCTAGAATGTACTCGACTCATAATGCATTCCTGGGCTAACCAAGAGCATAGATTTTTTGCAAATTCACTTTTTGAATAACCCTTTTGATGGCTTTGTAATGTTTAGGAAAGGCCCTAAATGAGACTATAAGCAATCATTTGCAAATAATAGATAAGAGATAAATGATCTAGCCCTAGAAGCTTGAATACCATGGATATTCTCCTAATGAACATTAGCCTTCAGAGACTGAGTAAGTATCTTAGAGCAGAGAATGCTAGAAAAAAAATAATAAAAAGATTAATATTAAGAAAAAACTATTTCTCAAAATAATGTCAAATAGGTCATTTATTGGATGCTATGTAGACCATCTCGGTTTTTTTTTGAAAAAACCACATTACATTGTGAAATCGTCTATTGGACGGATGATTTTAAAATCGCCCATCTAAGAGACGTTTTATGGCTGGACTGGTTTTCCTAAGCTTCTCTTCATTTTAAAATTTGGCTAATAAGGTTTTGTTATAAAATCATCTCTTAAAGAGACAGTTCCTGCGGATGAATTCAAGTTGAAATCATGTCAAGAGATGATTTTAAGGTGAAATCATAAAAAATTAAAAATATGAATTTGCATTGAAATCATGTTGAAGAGAGGACTTCATCTTGAAACCGTTTCAAAACAAAATCCCTGTAGTCAAATTTTAGAATAAGAAAACATAGTGTAGCCATTAAAATCATCTGTAGACGATTTCAAAACAAAATCCCTTTCACCTCAATGATGGCTTATGTGCCATCCCATGTGGCTGCTCGACATTATTTTAAGAAATAATTTTTTTCTTAACATTACTCTTGGCGTTATTTTTCTTTTTTGTGAACATTATTTAAAGGAAAGATCCTCCCATGGCTCTCCCTTTCCTCTCCTTCGGAGGACCCTTCTTGTCTTCAAGGGCTGATCTCCCCTCCATCTCCGCCTGGCTGAGAGCTAGAGGCATAGCATCGGGAGGGGGCTCGGCCTGCAATTCGGTTCCTCCTGGACTAGCGATATGGGTGGTAGGATAATGGGACACCTTCATCCCTTGGTTCATTTCCTCACATCCCACCTAGTATGAATCTTGATTCATAGCCCCTCTAATTAAATGTTTTCTCTATCAACAAATTAATGGGTGATATCAACGATTATGGAGGAGGCAAGGAATTGCGATCAGTTATAGGCATACCTGACTCTTCTCCATCTATTACCTTCCCTATGCTATGCTTAATTTGCATTTTGTTGGGATTAGCAGTTTGTTTCTCTTGATCTAGGCCCATGGAAAATGAGGGTGGTGAAAGGTTATGAGGAGGGAAAAGTCCTGCACCGCACGCGTTAATTGGTCGCTCGTGCAATGCAAAAAGAACCAAAATATCCTTGGACACATGTGGCCTTATAAGTGCAGCCAATCAACACGTGCAGTGCATATATTCTGCACTGCATGCGGTGGACAAAGAGGTTTCCTATAAGGAGAGTCATCAGGCCGCCGATTTCCATGCGCAATCCCTCTTAGCTGGGATGGCTATGTAATGGGAGAACATCGAGTTCTTGGCTTATGCACTTCAAAGCTATGGAGGTCCAAGCAATATGGGCTCAGAATTTAGGAAAAGTTTTTGTGCACTATGCGTGCCCATGCACCGAGAACATTTTTATCATTTCTGCACTGCACACGCAGCCACACGTAAGCACAGCTAATCACCATGTGTGATACACGCATTTGTGCACCACACGCGGTGTACAAAGAGTTTTTTCGGGATTTAACCTGCCATGTCTTGGAGGCTGGCTTATGATGGAAGATACTTTGCCTAAGGCCCCCGCCAAGAACTTATGTTCCAGACTCCTTTCATCAAAGGAAGGGCTTGTAGTATTCAAGCCCGATGAAGCATGCCTCACCCATTTGCCCTTGTTTTTCACCTTAGGTTGGCTTCTCAATGCTTAGAATATGATAGCTCTTGATTCCAAATGTGACCTCCCCTGATTTAGATCCTCCTCCATGGTAGATTAGTGTTTCTAGATTTCTCAAATTTGTCTCTCCTCGGATCCTTCGTCATCGTACATGATTGTTTGGATACGTCCATATTAGTTAGATTAGTGTTTTAATTATTGCAGGTTTACATCAAGGATTTGTCTTAAGTTCGTATCTTTTTGTATTAGTTATGGATGAATTAACCAAACATATTCAAAATGATATCTCATGGTTTATGTTATTTGTAGACGATATAGTGTTGATTGATGAAACTAAATCTATAGTAAATGCTAAGCTAGAGATTTAGAGAGAGGTTTTAGAATCTAAAGGTTTTAAGATTAGTAGAACTAAAAATGAATACATGAAATATAATTTTAGTGGAAGTAGAAATAGAAATGAAGAAACCATAAAGATTGTAAGCTAAGAGATACTAAAGAGTGAAAAAATTAGGTATATAGGATCAATTATCCAGAAAGAACATGATATAGGTGAATATGTGAATCATAGAGTTAAAGTAGGATGGATTAAATGAAAGAGTGCTTCGGGAGTATTATATGCTTGACACATCCCTTTAAAATTGAAAGAAAAATTCTATAAAATCGCTATTAGACCAGCTATGCTATATGGAACAGAATATTAGACAATACTGAAATAATATGTGAATAAATTAAGTGTACCAAAAATGCACATGTTAAGATGGATATAAGGTAAAACTTTAAAAAATAGAATGAAAAATAAGCATATAAGAGAAATGATAGGAGTAGCCTCAATTAAAGATCAAATAAAAGAAAATCGATTACGGTGGTTTGGACATATAGAACGAAAACCTTTATATGCTTCAGTCAGAAAGAGTGATCTTTTAATAATCCATGGTAAGAATAGAAGTAGAGATATATCTAAACTAACATGGATAGAAATAATTATAAAAAAAATAACTATTTATAATTTGAATATTGACTTAATCCTGAATAGAGTAGAGTAGAGGAAGCAAATTCATGTAGCCAATCCCATGTAGTTGGAAAAAGGCTTAGATGAGTTGAGTTAAGTTTTTTGTTGGTTGATTTGATTCAATATCTCAGCCTTCTTCCCCAAACTTTTGGTATGATGGAAAGCGCCAACGAATAGTAGATAACCAGAGGCCATACATCCAATCATTCACTTTCTCAATATTCGTCAATGTGTCATCTCTTTCTCCGCTAATGGGGCCAGTTGACCCAATGGGCTACAACGTCCACATCTGGACCCGACCCTGACTTCCTAGGCCGCTCAGCTCCTAAATGGCCTCCTAAGTCGGCCCATCCTCCTCGGCCTCAGCAATTTCTAAGCGGCCCAGCTCCTAGGAAGCCCTAGCTTCCTAGGCATTTCCTAGATGGCCTCCTAAGTCGACCGCAATGTTTTTCTACTTGGATCCTGCCTGACTCGTGATCAGGATCCCATTTCGAGACGGCTCCCGACTTTTCACTTGGGCCTTCCACCTCCACCGCAAGCGAGTCAAGTACAAAATAAGAGTTAATTGTGAAATGAGGTCATTGATTGGACAACCCTCCATTTGTCCAAGTAAAAGACAACAAGTGCTTACAACTAACGCATGGAGACGAAGCTTATTTCTCAAGTCGTGGAGGTCTGACACCCTCCTTTTTGGTAAAGAATCCCTTGGGCCTCCCTCTCTCTCTCTATCAGCCGAGGTCTCTTCGAAACCTTCTTTCGGAAGCCACGGGAAATTGAATTGTGTGCGGCAGTCTGAAGTGCATAGGATCTTTACTATCTTCATCCCGGTCATTCCTCGGTGGCACACCTTCTCTCTCTCTTTTCCGGTGTCCCGCCTCTGTGCCTCCCAGCTCTTGTTCTTCCAACACCAGAGTATGATGGCTCCGTCCAAGCGGCTTCCACCTCCAGGCTCTTTCCTGATAGCTTGGCTCTGCATCTCCCAGCATTCCGTCCGAGTCTGTCCTCCTCGGCAGTCCTCTCCTCGGCGGCCCTCTCCTCCTAGGCAGCTCCAACACTCAGCCTCTGGCTTTGTCCTGGATCCATCTCCTAGCCAGCTTCATGGATGGTCCCAGATCCAGCACAAGGAGTATATCACAAAACATGTCATTTTAATGGTGGGTAGGCCCTACATAAGGCACAAAATGGGTCTACATGCATGGATTTGAGGCTTACATGCATAGGTGGAAGCTCATTCTTTGGCTGCCACTATACTCCTTGACGTGGCTAATGAAATCACGTACAACAGTAGCACTGTGGGGCCTACATGCTTGGCCCCACTACCCACCACCGATCGCATAGGATGACAGACGTGCGACGTGGAGGGCGCATCTGGCGAATGCCATAATGGCCACCCACTCTGATAGAACTTGGCCCATCAACCAACTATAGTTCTGATATGCCACTAAGAAGCAAGCCTCACCATTGCTGCCATCATCATAAATACTTTGACAAGTTATAGCACCTCAAGTCTCACAAACATCGGTCTTGACATTCCATCTATAAAAGTCATCATTCATTATGAGGCCTCAACCACTCAAACCAGATGAGCCCTAAAAGTCATGGTCCATCATGAGACTTCACGTGACTCATTCCATCACTAGGTACAAGGCTCCAAGCTTCCCAAGCAAGCCACACAAAGTCCAAAGATGAATAAATTGGATAAGAGGGACCCCCGACCAGGTAACCACAACAACACACAACACTCCTAAATGCTCATTCTTTCTCATAGAGAGCTCTTCTCTAAGCCTCTCTCTCTTTCGAGCTTTTGCTCACGGCTGTTGCCCAGAGCACTAACTTGAGCATCAGAAGGTCGCTGCTAGAATCTCTGGTCCCTTAGACTTTTTGCAAGCTCCTAAATGTGAGAAGCTCGCCGGAGGATCCTTGGCATGCCGAAGAAGGCGATCGGATGCTCACAAACATTTGAGGAGGGTGATATGACAGCATCAGGTTGGTGCGCTAGGAAGGGGTAGAGCATAGATCGTCAGTGATGCTAGCTAGCAGATTCTTGTCCCCTTCATGGCAAAATGGTGGATAGATAAAAAAGATGGTGATGGCAAAAACCCAAGAGGGTTCGGCCAGTCATACTGGGGGGGCACCCTCAACGAGCTGAGCAAGAAGAGGCCAGCTCTCTGCTCCAGCACCATCGCTACCTTAGTACATTCAAGCAAGACAGCATGTCAGCCTCACCCTGCAAATCCAAGCATTAATAGAAGCTATCAAAAAGATCCAGGAGCAATATTTCATGGCCATACAACAGCAAGCAAGAGCCTATGCTGCTCCTTTAATTGCTGCTCAGACTAGCCATCATTGATCCTGTAGGAAAGCTCTCCAGCAAGAGCATCCTCAATCCTCAAGCTCTCTAGTAAGAACATCATCAGCTCATCAGCAAGAGCAAGCTCAAGCTATCAGTAAGAGCATCATCAGCTCATCAGCAAGAGCAAGCTCAAGCTATCAGTAAGAGCACCTTCAAGCTTACAAACAAGCATCACAATCCTGAAGCCCCCCCCCCCCCCCCCCAATTGAAGGCACTGTCACTTCCCCACCTTCAGTCGACATGCTTTCCTAGGGGGCAGATCGTCAAATACTAAAGTATTCAAATCAGTAGAAGGAGACAAATTTCTTTAAATAAAAAGCTTTCAAGCCTTTAATCGACGTCGATATCAAACACGATGCAAAGGAAAAAGCTACGAAAGCTAAGTACACTATACTTTGAGAAAAAGTTTCTTTTCATTCAACTTTTCAATAACCACTCGGGCCGACCGAGCAACCCTCGAGGTAGTTTCAAAAGGGCCTCGGTGGCTCCGCAATCATAAGGACACCCCGGGCTGATACTAAGAAACCTTCAAGACGGTTCAAGTCTTATGGTTCCGGCAGCCCCGAGTCAATGCCTGGGCTAGCTGCGAAACCCCTGAGGCAGTTTTATTTCACCCCAGCAGCCTTATATCTGCCTCAACAACATCATTACAATCTCAATGATTTTATTGCAGCCTCAATAGCTCTATCAGCTTTAGTGGCTTTATCTTTGCCTTAGCGGCTAACGGCCAACGTTGGCCAATTAGAAGCCTCAAGTCAGCTCACAGCGGGAGAGATCAATCCTAGCTCATAGTTGATGAACATCTACTTCCAGACCCTGCATCGGGAGAGGATTACTGGCTATCCTCAGCTAGTCAAAGATAATCAACTTACCTTCAGCATTGCTTAAAGTTTTTTGAATAGGACAAAGCATGGCTTCATAGAGAGTGCAGATGTCCACACAAGGTAGCACAAAAAGAAAAGAAAATTTTCCACCTGAAAGAAAAAAAAAGAGAGAGAAATGCAAAGGTAAAAACTTTTACACTCCTTTCGCTTGGCGGGTGCAAGGCCCATAAGCTCAAGGAGTGTGTGATATGTATTATTTCTCCATAAGACTGGGTCTAGCATCTGAGCATCTTCAGGCTGAAGAATAGGACCTAAGCATCAACAGCCTGCCTCAAGAATAGGACTTAGTTGTAGTTTGTTTTCAATAAATGGTTGTAACTTCTTCCACATTTTGTGCCACAACCTGTTGCTATTTTTCAGTTGTTTCCCTTTTTAAATTCTCACTTGGCTTATAAATAGCCTAGGAGTTGTGGAATAAAGGTATGCAGAAAATAACTCCATATTTCTTCCCTTCTTTGACCCTCTGTTTTTCTTCTTCTTGGCTAGTCATTAGCTTTCCTTATCAAATTCCATAACATTTGGTATCAGAGCCTGGTTCTATGGACACTCGGGCCAGAAGCAATGCTGAGTTTTGCAATGAAGTCAGCGAAATCCTAGCTCGCCACGAGTCCAGCTTCGACCAAATCCATGGTGCCCTCCAAACTGTTTTGACAGAACTCCAAGCCATGCGAGTCTCACAAAATACCACTCCCATTGATAATCCATTTGCCCCAGCCGAAACCTCCCATAACCAGCCTCTTCCTAAAACCAACAACACCCCTGACCGAAACCATAACAACTACCCCGACCGAAACCATGCACATTTGAAACTTTCATTTCCTAAATTCAACGGAGACGATCCGACGGGCTGGATCTTCAAAGCTGAACAATACTTTGATTTCAACAATGTGGCTCCTGACCAACAAGTTCAACTTGCTTCCTTTCACCTGGAAGGTATAGCTCTCCAATGGCTTCGATGGCTGACCAAGTTCAGAGGTCCTTTAAATTGGAGCGAGCTAACCAAGGCCCTGTTGCTCCGCTTCGGCCCCACCGACTATGAGGATCCCTCGGAAGCTTTGACCCACCTCAAACAAACTTCCATAGTTGCTACTTATCAAGAAACCTTCGAGATGCTTTCACATCGGGTTGATGGGTTACCCGAAAACTACTTGATTGGATGTTTCATTGCGGGACTCCGTGACGACATACGACTAGATGTCAAACTCAAACAACCACGCACCTTAGCCGACACCATTGGAGCTGCCCGCCTAATTGAAGAGCGCAACTCGCTACAAAAAAAGGGGAGCAGTTACTTCCGTCCTCAAGTGGCAGCCTTTACCCCACGATCTGCTGCAAACAACACAGCCAGAGTTCTCGGACCCCCACCCACACCCAAGGTGGGTCAACCTTCGACCATCGCTCCAATACCATTCCGAAGAATTACCAGTCAAGAGGCACGAGAACGACGCGAAAAAGGGCTGTGCTACTATTGCGACGAGAAGTTTACTTCGGGTCACCGCTGTCAAAAACCCCAATTGTTTATGATAGAGGAATCGCCATTACTCGACCCTACCAGTACCATGGATCCTCTTGAAGAACCCAACATAACAGAATCCCTTCCTGAAATCTCATTCCATGCAATAGCAGGGGCAGCACATCCTCAAACATTCCGAGTGGTAGGTAAATTGCAAAATAAAGCGGTGACAGTCCTCATTGATGGTGGGAGCACCCACAACTTCATTGATCAAGCCATAGTCACGAAGTTTGGGCTGAATGTCGCACGTGATCAAAAGTTGCAAGTCATGGTGGCTAATCGGGACAAAATCAATTGTGACGGGCGATGCCTTGGACTCACACTCCTCGTCCAAAACTTTCCTATTCAAGCTGATTTTTACGTGTTACCTGCAGCAGCATGTCAAGTGGTTTTGGGCGTTCAATGGTTAGCCACCCTTGGGCCGATTGAAACCGACTATAACAAGCTCACCATGTCTTTCCAGCAAGGAGGTAAACCTTGTATGCTCCAAGGCCTTAGGCAACCAACGGTCACCGCCTTAAGCGATAAGGAACTTCTCAACCTCAATGGCACTCCCTTATTTTTCCAAATCATCCCAACTCATGAAACTGCTTCATTTAATGACCACCCCACTGATCTCGCCCAAGTTCTCACTGAATTTGAGCATGTCTTTGCTGTGCCCCATACCTTGCCACCAGTTCGAACCCATGATCACCACATTCCATTACAACCAAATCAAGAACCTGTGAGTGTCCGACCCTACCGCTATCCTTATTATCAAAAGGCAGAAATTGAGAAGATGGTGAAGGAATTTTTGACTCGGGTTTGATCCGTCCCAGTACCAGTCCATTTTCTTCACCGGTATTGCTCGTCAAAAAAGCCGATGGTGGTTGGCGGTTTTGTGTTGATTATCGAGCTCTCAACAATATTACCATCAAAGACAAATATCCGATCCCTGTCATCGACGAACTCCTTGACGAATTACATGGATCCCGGTATTTCTCCAAGCTCGATCTCCATGCCGGATACCATCAGATACGGGTTCAAGAGACTGATATTCATAAAACTGCTTTTCGGACACATGACGGACATTACGAATTTATTGTGATGCCCTTCGGGCTTACAAACGCCCCCTCCACCTTCCAGAGTTTGATGAATGACTTGCTGCGACCTTACTTACGGAAGTTCGTTCTAGTTTTTTGACGACATTTTGGTGTACAACAAAAGTTGGGTCGACCATCTCGACCACCTCCGTGCAGTCCTTCAAGTTTTATCTATCAATCAATTGTTTGCCAAGAAATCCAAATGTTGTTTTGGTGTTTTACAGGTGGCATACTTGGGACATCTTATTTCCTTTGCAGGAGTAGCAGTTGATTCGGCCAAGATTAATTCAGTTCTCAAGTGGCCTATCCCCACTTCGGCAAGAGGAGTTCGTGGTTTCCTTGGATTAGCTGGCTATTATCGCAAATTTATCAGTGGGTTTGGAGGGATTGCTGCACCACTCACTCGCCTATTATCCAATGATGGGTTTCAATGGACTTCGGAGGCTGCCGTTGCCTTCTCCCAATTAAAGAAGGCGCTCACATCTCCACCAGTCCTCCGCTTACCAGATTTCTCTCAATCCTTTGTGATCGAATGCGATGCTTGTGGAGTAGGCATCGGAGCTATTTTATCACAACAAGGCCAGCCAATTGCATACTTTAGTGAAGCTCTTAAACCCTCGGCCTTGACTTTATCAACATATGAGAAGGAGATGCTCGCAATAGTCAAAGCCATTCGCAAATGGCGACCATATCTCATCGGCAAACCTTTCATCGTTCGCACGGATTAGAGAAGTTTAAAATATTTGTTGGAGCAACGGATCACAACGCCGGCTCAAACACGGTGGTTACCAAAAATTCTCGGGTATGATTATATCATTGAATACAAGAAAGGAAAAGAGAATTGTGGTGCTGATGCTCTCTCACGGGTTGGAGAGCTCGACTTCCTTGCTGTGTCCTCGCCCATCGCAGACTGGTGGACCACACTCCAGCAAGAGGTAGCAACCGATCCATTCTATAATCAGCTGTTGGGTTCACTACCACCAATATTCCTTACGGGATGGGGTGCTCTTCAAAAATGGGTGTATTTATTTGAGTCCCTCTTCGCAGCTCATTCCTACCATTCTATCCACCCATCACTCTTCACCAGTTGGGGGACACTTTGGCTATCATAAAACATTGAGCCACCTCCGTGCAAGTTTCACCTGGCCTCACATGTGCACCGCGGTCAAAGACTTCATAAAAAATTGTGATGTCTGTCAATGTTGCAAATCTGATAATACACGACCTGCCGGTTTATTACAACCGCTGCCCATACCCAATAAAATCTGGACTGATATCTCCATGGATTTTGTGGAAGGATTGCCATTATCCCGCGGCAAAAATGTCATCATGGTAGTGGTTGATCACTTGTCCAAATATGCACACTTCCTTCCACTCAAACATCCATTTACTGCCCTCACAGTAGCTCAAGTCTTTCTCGAACAAATTGTCCGCCTGCACAGAATGCCAGCGTCTATTGTAAGTGATCGTGATAAAATTTTTATTAGTCTATTTTGGAAGACCTTATTTCGGTTGCAGGGGACAGCTCTCTGTATGAGCTCTAGTTATCATCCGCAGACCGACGGTCAGACGGAAGTGGTTAATCGCACACTCGAGCAATACCTCAGGTGTTTCACGCATGAACACCCAACCAAATGGACTGAATGGGTAGCATGGGCTGAATATAGTTACAACACTTCCATCCACTCATCCACCAAAATCTCCCCTTTTGAAGCAGTGTATGGTCAACCTCCTCCAACTCTCCTTTCTTACATTCCAGGCACAACAAAAGTTCAAGCCGTGGATGACCTTTTGCGCAGCCGTGATGACATTCTCCGTACCTTACGTCGGAATTTGACTGTTGCCCGTGACCGCATGAAGTCCCAAGCTGACCAACATCGTCGGGAAGTTGTTTTCGAGATTGGTGATTATGTCTACCTCAAACTTCAGCCATACAGGCAGAAGACCGTAGCCGTCCGCAGCTCCATGAAGCTCTCACCTCGATTCTTTGGTCCTTACAAGATCCTTGCACGAGTCGGACCTGTGGCTTACAAACTTGAATTACCGGTGGCTTCCCAAATCCATGACATCTTTCATGTGAGTCTTTTAAAGAAGCACATCGGCTCTGTCACTTCTACCTCCCAGCGCTTGCCTCCCATCTCTGACGCATCTGAAATTCTTCCTCAACCGGAAGCTGTGTTGGACACCCGTGTCATTCAAAAAGGCCTTTACCGACCCAAAACCGAGATTTTGGTTAAATGGATGGGTGCACCCGTGGAAGACGCCACTTGGGAAAATCGTTGGTGTTTTATGAAGACCTACCCTACTTTTATCCTTGCGGACAAGGATACTGTAAGGGGGGAGGAATGATATGTATTATTTCTCCATAAGACTGGGTCTAGCATCTGAGCATCTTCAGGCTGAAGAATAGGACCTAAGCATCAACAGCCTGCCTCAAGAATAGGACTTAGTTGTAGTTTGTTTTCAATAAATGGTTGTAACTTCTTCCACATTTTGTGCCACAACCTGTTGCTATTTTTCAGTTGTTTCCCTTTTTAAATCCAAGGGGGAGGTGAATTGGGTTCTTAAAAGATTAAAACCTATTTTTCAAAATAATACACAAGAGAGGATGCTACGAAAATATATAAGTGCAGTGCAAGATATGCTAAGCTGAATGTAAAAGATATGGTAGAGAAAGAAGAGACAAGTATTAGAAACACAAAGATTTTATAGTGGTTCGGTGTTAGCTACACCTATGTCCACTCTCAAGAAACTCTTGGGCCTCACTATAATCATCCTGATTATAGCATAGTTGTTTTACAAGCTCACAACTCAAACATATTGTTTTACCTCAGAATCACAACGAACTCAGCTAATTTTTACAGGATCACCAGCACAAAACCTCTTACAAGCTTCCTTAGCTTGCACAAGACCAAACTGCTTCCCTTGATTCAATCTCCTGATTGAATCAACTAATAAACACAATAAGAGTTTAGTTACAACAGGAATGAAGCTCCAAAATGAGTAAATATAATAGTATAATCAAATATAAATGAAAAAGAGCCTGATTAGAAGATTTCTGAAGTTTAGCTTTTTTTTTTCTTCTTTTCCTCAAAGTGATCTTCCTCAATATGTGCTTGAAGCTTTGAAATATTCTTTAACATTGAGGCTTTGTAAGAATTAGGGATATCTTCTTTTTCCTTTGATTTGATAGAAATCCTTCAAGATTAGCTTTTGAACACTTGGAATTTCCTTAATCCCTGATTTCACAGTAGGGCTTTTGAATTTAAACTCTTTTCCTTTTTCCATTCTCTTGTGTTCTTCTTTCAAAATCGTCCCCACGCTCTTACTTATAATCTTCCTCTAAATTTTCTTTTAGAAGAAAACTAGCTGTTAAAAATGGTAGGAAAAGTGTTTAGCATGGAAGAGAAAGGAGCCATTGAAGTCCGTTGAAGAAATGTCAGAGTTTGGAGTCATCTCTGATAGTTCTGGAGTCCACTCCTGACAGGTTGGAGTCAGCTCGAGCAAAGTAGAAGTCGGCTTAAACACGGATTGTCCGAAGAGTGGAGATTTGCCAGTGGAAGAGTCGGCTCTTGCTGATCAAGGGGTCAACACATTTTCGTACGGGAGTTGGCTCTTGAAGTCCTCGGCGGCGTGGCTCTTGTCACAGGGCACCACTCTGGCGACTGATCAGGATGTCGGGCTTGGCCTTGTACCCCACTCCCGTCGCCCCTCGATTCCTTGAGCCACCGATGCCTTATCCCTAGAAGGGATGAGTACATGGGACTAAACTAGATAAAGAGGAGTAAAGAGTTGATATAATTAGAAGAAGCAAGTGGCAACTATGAGTTAATAAAATTTAAAAAAAGTACTGCAAATATTTTATATTTTAAAATTAAATAAACATAAATTTTATAATGTTTTTAATTTTTTTAAGTAATTTTGTCAAGATAGATCTCAAGCCCGAATAAAGGAGAAGAGTTGCGTTAGGTAGCTAATAGCCAGTGTAAAACTTCATCGGATCCTTTTTAAACTTCAATCTACTAAATCAAGCTATGCATAAGACATCCCTATTAAGGTATCGATTTAGTTCTGAATAGAGCAAAGTGGAGGAAGCAGTTCATGTAGTTGATCTTATGTAGTTGAAAAAAAAAAAAAGGCTTAAATGAGTTAAATTGAGTTGAGTTTAGATTTAATTTTTTTAAGTGATGCCGTAAATAATTATAACGTCAAAGACTTTATATAAAAGCATAAGAACCTAAACATATTTTATGGTAAAATTTGATGATTAAGATTGAGATTTTATTTTTTTAAAAAAATATAAAAATATATAATAGCTGAAGTCATAAATAAAAAAAATTGCAAACACCATGATCAACCTATAAATTCTTAAAGATTACACAAAAGCTACACCCAATTCAACTTAACTCATCTAAACCTTTTTTTTCAACTACATGAGGTACACAAAAGCTGCACTAAGCAATAAAATACCTTATACTTCTTGCTGTCTCGCGATGCCTTTTACCATTTGACCTGCAAAGAGTGTCTTGGCCAACTTTGGTCTAATAAAGCAGGCTCAGAAGCGACAGAATTGAAATCAGTGGATTCATGGTAGTTTCAAAAGTATTTAAGGATTATTGTTTGACTGCTGCAATTGCTACTTCAAAATCGTTTCATAAAAAAAATAAGTGAAGAAATTTTTCAAGGGAAAAGAATAAGGTAGGAACTTTCAAATCAAACTTTAAAATTACGAGCACATAAAATGAAAGAATTACATGCTTGCATGCATTATCTCCATAAAACTATAAGGGTTTAAAAAAAAAAAAAAAAAACCTGAAGAGTGTTTAATACTTGTGAAAGTTTTAGTTGGGATCATTAATAAACTAGAAGTTACAAATTCTGTCACCTCATGGGGTTGAATGATTTGAATTATAGTCCTATCTTCGTGAAGGAAAAAAAAAAGAAGAAAAAAGCTAAACTCATCTTTTAAATTATCTTAAGTTTCCTCCAACTTTATATATGTCCGGTCCCAAACATCGCAATACCAGCAGATTAAAAGATGTTTATTGGATGCAGTAACACAAAGGAGCCAAAGTTTATTCAAGGATGAGAAGAGGCAAATCAGGTACAGGACTGACTCATGACTCATATAGAAGGATAAGAATCTATACTACAAGGTCTCTATAAATTCAAAATCATGACAAGTAGAGAACACAAGAGAAAGGGGAAACTAACCTCAAAAACTAGTGAAGTAGTGATAATTAACAGTTATGCCCTCCCTTAAAAACCACTATCATGCCTCAAAAATCCTGATATATACCAGGAGTTTCAAATGGCATCCAATAGGCAAAAAAAAAAAAAAAAAAAAGCTACTGCAAAAAGGAAGGCAACAAAGCCAGCTTATAAAGCCAACAAGCTCAAAATGAAGACAAAATCAAAGGCAATGCATGAAAGCAGGATAATAAAGCATGCAATGATGGATAATAAGAATGATATTTTTTATTGGTAATTGGAAAGTTACAAGTCTACACAATCACCATTCTGATTACAATTAAAAGGCATAAAGGTAGGAATCCAGTCCACTGGATTGCTCTCGCCATCCTTCTTACAAGACTTTAACAACGAGGCCTCCTTTCATATATCATCCCGGAATTTGAAGGTACAGACCATTTCACTTTGGTACATCTTCGTAAAGAACCGAAATCTTATTGCTGGGATTTCGGCGTTAAATGGACCGCGATGGAGGCAACAGCCTTAGCCCAAGCCACCAACTCTTTCTTCATCCTCTTCTCATCCCTCAAAAACAAAGGGTTGATCGGCCGATGGACTAAAAGTCTAAAAGCACTGCCAGAGTTCTCGATCACACCTCGAAGTGGTGGTCTATATAGTACTAAGGGCTTGAGCTCGTAAGGCCATCTCTGAGTTCTGAATTGGTTTTTGCCTTTGCCTTCCTTAGCTTAAAATCCATTGCCTTAGTTTGAAGTCCATTGGCTTGGATTTCTTGCTTTTTTTTTTTATCTAGGTGGAAGGAGAGGCGGGGGCTTCCGGCGGAAGGGCGAGACTCTAAGAGAGGCACGAGGAATATGTGCGGCTCGCGTTCCTTTTCTTTTTGTCGTGTCAAAGCAACCGCGTTGACATCTAACGACCCTCTCCGCTCGGAAAACTACGGCCCTTTTGAAATGGTGATTTTTTTTAAAATCCTAACCTAATTCTATTTATAAAATATCAACTCTAATCTTAACCCTAACCCTATTTTAAAATTTGGATTGATAAAAAAATAAAATAAAATACTTTTTTTAAAAATAAAATAAAATACTTTTTAAAGGTAAATAAATACCGAATTATGATTCCAAAGATGAAAAATAAAATCCCTTACCGAATGCATAAGCTGGACTCGAAGCTTTAACATTGTATTAAAAAAAAGTCTTATCTGAAACAAAGAAGAGAAGAAGCCGTAAACAAAGAAGAGGAGGAGGTGGAAAGTGAAATGAAATGTATGGGTGGTCCGCCTTTATGTTTGTCCTTTTCCTTGCTTGCGATTGACGGCCTTGCCCTCCTACCCTCAAGTTAGCCATCTCGTCCAATCCGATTGGCATCTTCAATGCCCCAAAAATCTGGTGTCGATAAGCTACCCCGTTCGGGTAACCCTCGGGTTCAGGTTATCTGGGTTCGGATTGGGGTCAACCTAATCCGGGTCAATTGTAAATCGGGCCGGATTAAATTCGGATCTTTTGGGTTCGGGTTGGACAAACATGAGTTTAAACGCTGCTATAAATCGGGTTGGCGGGCCGTTCGGGTTGAACCCAGCCCAAGTTGCACCCCTACTTTTGAAAAATATGTTTAATTGAACTCTTTTAAAAATATTTTTAAAATAATTTTAAAAATCTAAATAAATTTAAAATATTAAAATAATATTTTTTCGAATCCGTTTAACTCGTTTTTAAATTTTATCTTTCCTTTCGTTAAACGTTTCAAACTTATGGATTCACTTTTTTTTTTCTTTGTTAACTTTCTCGACATAATTGATGAGTGCCTTTATATGAAAAATAGTTTTCAAAAATACTAATCAAACATATTCTCGAATACTAAAAATTAATAAAATATAATTAAATTTTTAAATAATATTCATGTTTTCAAAAATAAATTTCTGCATCACTAACCAAACATGGCCTAAATTAGCTATCATATTCTAACCATTCACATGGTATCTCTCTTTTTGAACGATATCCAATCGACTTACATGCATGATAAATGATGTAATTGGACGTGTCATTAATCATGGGACTTGAATAGGAAGGAATTTATTTCGTTAAAAATAGTTTGAAGGTCCTCTTAATTCACGTATAAGTTGCACTTTTTTTTTTATTGAACGGCACATAAGATGCCAGTCTCTTTTCATGTTTTTTTTTTTTTTTTTTCTTTCTCTAAAACGCCTCTGTTAAATAAATCTATAACGAAAAACTTCTTATAGCATGGAAGGTGTGAGCTATTTTTAAAATTTTAAAAACCAATGAAATATAAGGATATAGCGGAGTTGGACGGTCTCACCATTGAAGTTTAGTAATTTGATTCATGCGCAGGAGTTAAATAACAACTACGTATATACTAACAATTTTGCAAATACCTACACACCTGATGTCATTCAGGGAACGTAAGTTTAACTTGTACATTCACTCTTATTTTCTATCACACACAATGGACGGAAATTTCGCAAACAATTATTAACGCAGGATAGTTTGCGGACCATATTAACTAATTAGGGAAGTGGTGGTCCAACCAAGCTTGAGCGTTATTAGTGGGCCCTCAAACATACACTGATCTATTTTGTAAAGATCAAAACTTAGCATGAGGATCGGGTAGGTATCAAAAAGTAGACTTGATTGTAAATTTGATAATGCTAGGTTTTATAATTTCTAACTTCATTCGGATAAATTATTTGGATCTTGTTAGTTTTTTTTTTTTTAAAGTTCATCTAAATTAGATTTTTTAAACGAAAGTATATCCAAACTAGATTAGAATTAATTATAATTAGGAACTTGAATAATATAAAATAAACCATCCCTTTCTTTCTTCATGCTTTCACAATTTGATGTATTTTAAATTTTTTAATAAATTTCTTTACAATATCCTCATATATATCAATTATTGATTTTTGAAATTATAATTTGTAAAATTATGCCATAAAATATATTTTCTTACTAAACATTCTAATAGAAAAAAATTATATTTAAATCATCATCTTTAGAAAATTATTAATAATTTTATATTTGAGTATTAGTTTTTGCATTTTTATTATGCATTAAAATATATTTTTCTTATTAAACATTCTATTTGGGCAAAAAAAATATATTTAAATAATAATCTTTAGAAAATTATTAATAATTTCATATTTGAGCATTAGTTATTACATTTTTAAATAAAATCAAACACGTAGCTTTCTGATATAGAGTCACAATTTTAATTTTATATTTGAGCATTAGTTATTTCATTTTTAAATAAAATCAAACACGTGACTTTCTGATCTAAAGTCACAATTTTAAATAAAATCGAACATACAACCTTTGCGTTATCATTGCGTCCACTTATTTTATAGCATATTACATTTGAAACTATGATTTATGCACTTGACCATATTAAAGCTACCACTTTGTTAGACTTGAATTCAAAATCAAGATCCCAACCCAAAGTATATCTCAAAATTGGTTAAATACCGTGAAAAGATAATTTATGCTTTCCATACAAATATTGTGTCTTAGTGGGTATCGGTTTGATGAATGGGACGACGAAGATGGATTTGGCAAAACAAGTAGGCTAGCTATATTTAAAAATTTATTTATGTTAGTTTAGCTATCCTTTAAACTTTATCTATGTTAGAAAAGTTACCCTTACCAACAATGACAGTAGCTGTGAAATTCTTGAAAACTAGCAATGATTCTTACATTACCATCGTCAAAGATATGCTCTAACAAATTCTGTCACAAAACAATAGTAAGAGTTACCAATTGCAAAAGTGGTTATGTGCATTAGCTTTTACAAGATTAGAATTAACATTAGAGCTATCTTTTTATCATTAGAGCTATATAAATATGTATTTAGCTGCGCATCAATTATGCTAGCAAAATTTTAACTAATAAGGAGCATTAATAATTAAAATTTTTAGATGGAACTCTAAATTATTACTATTGATATCGAAGGAAGGACGCTTAGCTCATGTCTTTTGAATTTGACCACCAACTAATCGAAGCACTTGTTATTATATTTGATGAAATTTGGACCTTTGGCCAATGAGAAAGCAGGACTTAAATGAATGCAAGAGCTCATGCATATATATTATTGGCTTATTATTGCTTGTTCATTAAAGATTATTGACTAAGGAATTAGATAATACTTCATTTCATTAGAGAGATCTTGAAGTCCCAGCTTATTATAAATATTATATTGTTTTTATATTATGTTGTTTATGATAAGACAGGTTATTTGTGCTTCAACAAGATATACATATAATTTTGTCTTTCATTATCCTAATTAATAAAAACCAATTTACTCAAGATATTAATTGATTTATTCAATAAGTTTTAATTGATTCCATGAACTTCTTCCTGTTTTTCAATAAATTAATATAGAAATCAATATGTAATATATTTATTAATTAACTCTTTGCTAATATTAACTAGGTTTAAAATTCCTAGCTTTGTACACATTATTTTATATTGACCGTAACATAACAATAAATTAATATAGATATCAATATATAGTATATTTATTAATTAACTCTTTGCTAATATTAACTAGGTTTAAAATTCTTAGCTTTGTACACATTATTTTATATTTACTATAGCATAACAAAAAGTATAAAAAAATGGTGTATATAGATATGCACACTAGTTATAATGCATATGGTTATAAATGTGTATACAATAAAAATATGTATTTATATAATTATGTCTTATATATGATTACCTTATATATATATATACACTTCCATTTGCCTCCAACATCTTAATAATACCTCATATTAATGTCAAATATTATATCTTAATTATCAAATCAGGGTATTATTCATCAGCTAACAATTAGAGTAATTAAACTACAAAGAAAATAAGTAATTTCAAGCCTATGATTTTTTTCCGCTAAGTAAGAGGGTTGTATTTAAGTTATACAATTTGATATTTTATAACACCACAAGAATGGCATACTCTAAGCATGACCCTCCCATACGTATGTTATGTTTCTTTTCTAGTTATAATTAATTGATGAGAACATGAAATTATGGTGAGGAAAGAGGCGGCTTCTCAAGGTGCATGCTTGTTTGTTCTTAGGAGCATTGTCAAAGTTTGTTTCCTCAAAATAGAACTATAGTAAAAATTTATAACACAAACAAATAATGCTAAAGGATTAGTAGTAACTACGATACTAGCCTATTTAGTGTATAGAGGATTCCTTAGTTTATTAATTAGTAGATCTCCATAAAAAAAAGGCAGCCATATACTTATGGAGCATATAATTCACATAAAAAACCTGCATTGGAAGATGCGCCCCATGTACATAAGGATCACTTTGAAGCAATCTACCACCATGTCATTATCAAAAATTTTTGCGATGTGTTCATGGCAATCCCGGGCCTTAGCCCGAGCTATCAATTCTTCCTTCATCTTTTGGGGCTATCAAATCCAAATTAATGGGTCAAGGGGTTGATCTTTGTCAGCCCACGGATGAGAAGTTGCTTTAGATCTTCCTCCGAGGCACCATCGGTTTTTGATTCAGCATAATCAGTGACTGTGCCAAAGGTGGATGTAGATTCCAAAGCCATGGATGGAAAAACTTGGAAGAGACTTTGTACATCGCACATCTGGAGCAGCAAATCCTATATGAGTTGCATCGCCTTTTTTATTGGTTCACGTACATCTTATATGGCTTAATGTGATTGTTGACCCAATTGATGATTTTGATGATTAACAAAACTATCTGAGTATATCTCTTGAAGGCTCTGATGATTTTGATTTAGTGTTTCAGATTATAAGACTATTGAATGATCAAAATCAGGAGTTATATTGTGTTCTGGATCGAATCTAATGTCTAGGTAAGAATTGCAGACATTAGAGTCGACTCCGAGAATCACAGAGCCGACTCCGGAACTGGCACGGACGTTAGAGTCGACTCGAGACTGTTAGAGTCGACTCTCACAGAAGAAGCAGAAAGTCGATTTTTCTGGCCCCGACCTAGAGTCGACTCCGGGTAAGTTAGAGTCGACTCCGGAAAAGTTTCTTGTCGACCCCAGAAAAGCCAGAGACGACTCCAGAAATACCGTTTTGAAATGCCTCGAGCTAGAGCCGACTCCAGAAAAGTTAGAGTCGACTCCAACCCACCTGGAACGAAAAATCAAGTTGCCAGATCAGCTCTAACGGTAATATTTCTATTTTACCTTATTTCTAACGGATATATTTTGATACAAGGTACACTCCAACGGATAGTTTTCTTCCAAAAATGGTGTAAAAGAAATCTATAAAAAGGGAAGTCTATTGTTCAAAAAGAAGAAGGGAAAATCTGAAAAACAAAGAGAGAAAATCTGAGATAGACAAATCCCATTTCAAAAATCCGAGAGCTTGAATCTTGAAAGAAAAACCTTCTAGCTCAAATCCACTCCACTCCAAAAAGCTCAAGAGGAATCCAAAGCGTTCAAAATCAAAGTCTTGGCGGATTTCCCATCTTGGAGAGAGGAGATTCATTTCTTGCTTTTCAACTCTTCTCAACTGTTTCAACTGTGAAGAATCGGAGCTGAGGCTTGATTCAATCCAGCAAGGAGAAGAAGAAAAGAAGAAAAGAAGAGAAGCTCAAAAGCCAACCTATCTACAAATCAGGCTTTTCTAAACCTTGTTATTCTTAATTTGTATATTTGCTCATTGAGGAGCTTTGTATTTCAAAAACAATACTTATTCTTGTTGTGCCTAGTTCAATCTGGGGGATTGAACTAGAGGAGGTAGTTTTACCTCGGTTCAAGCTTGGTTAAGCTTGAGTTAGGGTTTTGTGCTGGTGAGCCCTTGAAAACCAGCTGGGTTCGTTGTGCGCCCAAAAACAACAAGTTTGAGTTGTGAGCTTGTAAAACAACTCTGCTGTAATCTAGGGTGATTATAGTGTGGACCCAAGTGAATCTTGGGAGTGGACGTAGGTGTTGGATACACCGAACCACTATAAAATCTTTTGTGTTTGCCGTGCTCCATTGTCTCTTTCTCTATCTCTATCTTATTCATTGCACCTTATAGTTACCTTGCATTTGCCTTCATTAATCTCAAGCAAACTATTTTAAAAGGCTAATTTTTTAAAGAACCCAATTCACCCCCCCCCCTCTTGGGTTGCCATCTGGGCCAACAATTGGTATCAGAGCAAGTGCTCATTTAGAATTTGATCTCACGATCAAGGGCTAAAGATCCTTATGGCAACACAAAGTGGTTCATGTTTTGCTGAAGGTCATTCTACGAATAGACCTCCTTTATTTAATGGAACCAACTATTCTTATTGGAAAGCTAGAATGAGAATATTCATTCAAGCTTCTGACTATGAATTATGGGGAGTAATAATAAATGGACCTAGTACACCCACACACTTAATTGATGGCACTATTGTTCCTAAACCCGAAAGGGATTGGAATGATAATGATAGAAGAATGGCACAATTAAATGCTAAAGCCATTAAATTTTATATTGTTCCTTAGACTCAAATGAATTCAACCGAATCTCAACATGTAATTCCGCAAAAGAAATTTGGGATAGGTTGGAAATAACCATGAAGGAACAAACCAAGTAAAGAATCAAAGATAAATATTTTGGTTCATAAATATGAATTATTTACCATGGAACAAAATGAAACCATCACATGCATGTTCACTAGATTCACTGATATTGTGAATGGTTTAAAAAGTCTTGGAAAAGTTTATACTAACTCTGAGCTTGTTCGCAAAATTCTTAGGTCACTTCCAAGGACTTGGGAAGCCAAGGTGACAGCCATACAAGAAGCCAAAGATCTGAACATCCTACCATTGGAAGAGCTTCTTGGATCCTAATGACTCATGAGCTTCAAGTTAAACAACATGTCAATGAGGATGAGTCAAGAAAGAAGAAGACCATCGCCCTCAAGGCTGCAAAAGTTGAAGAAAGCAGCAGCAATGAAGAGGATGATGATGATGAGACAGCCCTCCTTGCAAGGAAATTTAAGAAGTTTATGCAAAGAAGGAGGCCCTTCCACAAGAAGAGATTTGATCAAAAATGGAAGGAGAAAAGAAAAGGATAAGAAAAAGGAAAAGGACAAAGAAAGAGCCCTTAGTATGTTATGAATGTAAAAGCCAGGGCATTTTAGATATGACTGTCCTTTACTTAAGAAGGCCTATAAGAAAAAGAAAAAGGCCTACATGGCAACTTGGACTGACAGTGAAGAGTCTTCTTCGAAGAAGAAGAACAAAAAGAAGTTGCAAATGTTTGCTTCATGGCGGACGACAACGAAGAGGTAAGCACCGAAACCCCCGATGATGAATTTACTTTTGATGAAATGTTTGAAGCTTTCAATGAATTGATGATTGATTTCAAAGCTTTGAAAAGAAACACAAATCTTTGAAAACTGAAAACTTAAATTTAATTAAAGAGAAAAATGAATTAAATCTTGTAGTTAAAGATTTAAAAGATAAAAGGAAACACTTTTTAATGAAAAGAATGATTGTGTTCATAAGATTGATTTAATTAAATCTGAAAATGAAAATCTAATTAAAGAAAAAGAATCAATCTCTAATGAAAATGATTTTCTAAAGAAAGATGTTAAAAAGTATAAAGACATTGTTGAGAAATTTACTCTAAGCTCAACTAAACTAAATATGATTTTAGATAGTCAAAAAGCAGTTTTTGACAAAGCAGGTTTAGGGTATAACACATTAGAAAACAAAAATCATTGAAAAATATTTTTGTAAAAGCCAACCAAAGTAATATTACTTGTTTTAAATGTAATCAAAAAGGACATAAATCTTTTGATGCAAAACAATAATAATAAAAAATTAAACACTAAAGGAAAGAAAATATGGGTTCCGAAAGGAACAATTTTTGTTGCTACTAACCATGAAGGACCCAAGAAAGCTTGGGTACCTAAACATAAAGTTTAAATTATGTTGCAGGAATGTCTTGTAGCCAAAAGATCAAAGAAAAAGTGGTACCTTGATAGTGGCTGCTCAAGACATATGACGGGTGACAAAGATGAATTCATCACCCTGAAGAAAAGAAAGGTGGAGTTGTTACGTTTGGCGATAATGGTAAAGGTCAAATTATGGGCCTTGGTAAAGTTCCATAACTCCATCTACATTTATTGATAATGTACTTTATGTTGATGGTTTAAAGCATAATCTAATTAGTATAAGCCAATTATGTGATAAAAACTTTAATGTTTCATTTAAATCTTCATTATGCACTGTAACTAATTCTATTGATGATAGCATTGTTTTACTGGTTATAGACATGGCAATGTTTACTTGGTTGATTAGAAAATTATCTTTGAGTGATCATTGCTTAATTGCTGACAATGCTAACATAAATGAAATTAGTTGGTTGTGGCATCGTAGATTAGGTCATGCAAGCACACACCTTATTTCAAAATTAATTAAAATGGATTTAGTTAAAGGCTTACCTAAACTAGATTTTGAAAATAACAAAATATGTGATGCATGTCAATTTGGAAAACAAACTAGAAGTTCTTTCAAATCTAAAAATGTTGTTTCAACTTCTAGGGCATTAGAGCTACTTCACATGGACCTTTTTGGACCAACTAGAACCACAAGTCTAGGAGGAAAGAAATATGGTCTAGTGATTGTAGATGATTATTCTAGATATACTTGGGTAATGTTTTTAGCTCACAAAGATGAGACTTTCTCGATATTTCTGAAATTCTTCAAGAAAGTCACAAATGAGAAAAACACTACCATAGTATCTCTAAGAAGTGATCATGGAACAGAATTTGAAAATCACTTATTTGAAAGTTTTTGCACTGAAAATGGTATTAATCATAATTTTTCAGCCCCTAGGACTCCACAACAAAATGGTGTAGTTGAAAGGAAAAATAGGACTCTAGAAGACATGGCCCGTACCATGCTATGCGAAAGTAACCTACCAAAGTACTTTTGGGCGGAAGCTATTAACACAGCATGCTACATCTTAAATCGAGCCCTAATAAGACCAATCTTAAAGAAAACACCTTATGAATTATGGAATGAAAGAAAACCCAATATAAAATACTTTCATGCATTTGGATGTAAATGTTTTATTCATAATAATGGTAAAAATAATTTAGGAAAATTTGATGCTAAATCTGATGAAGGAATCTTTTTAGGATATTCAACAACTAGTAAAGCTTATAGAGTATTTAACAAGAAAACCTTAGTAGTTGAAGAATCCATTCATATAGTTTTTGATGAGTCTTTAGCATCTAGTTCTGAAAAGCTTGATGATGAGGAAGATACAAACATAATTGAAAAAGATCTTGAAAAACTTAATATTGAAGTATCTTCAGATCATGAGCAAGAAGCTAAAGATGATGATTCACATAAGGACGATGATGTCAATATTGATCATAATGATATAGATCTTCCAAGAGACTGGAGATATGCTCATAGTCATCCCAAGGAATTGATTATAGGTGATCCATCTCAAGGAATAAGAACTAGATCATATATGAGAAATATTAGTAATCATCTTGCATTTGTATCACAAATTGAACCTAAAACTATAGAAGAAGCTGAAAAAGATAATAATTGGATGTTAGCAATGCAAGAAGAATTAAATCAATTTACAAGAAATAATGTATGGACTTTAGTTGAAAGACCTAAAAATCATTCAGTAATAGGATCAAAATGGTTTTTAGAAATAAACTAGATGAAAATGGCATAGTAATTAGAAACAAAGCTAGATTAGTTGCAAAAGGATATAATCAAGAAGAAGGTATTGATTTTGATGAAACCTTTGCACCTGTAGCTAGATTAGAAGCCATTAGACTTTTACTTGCATTTGCATGTCATATGAATTTTAACTTATTTCAAATGGATGTTAAAAGCGCATTTTTAAATGGTTTTATAAATGAAGAAGTTTATGTTGAACAACCACCAGGTTTTGAAGATCATGAATTTTCAAATCACGTTTTTAAATTACACAAGGCATTATATGGTTTGAAACAAGCACCTAGAGCTTGGTATGATAGACTAAGTAAATTTTTAATTGAAAATGATTTCACAAGAGGAAATGTTGATAAAACATTATTTTTGAAAAGAAAAAGTAAAGATTTACTTGTAGTACAAATATACGTTGATGACATTATTTTTGGTGCTACTAACGATTCTCTATGTCAAGAATTTGCCAAGTTAATGCAGGGAGAATTCGAGATGAGCATGATGGGAGAACTCAACTTCTTCCTTGGACTCCAAATCAAACAAAGCAAAGAGGGTATCTTTATCAACCAAACAAAGTACACAAGAGAATTTTAAAGAAATTTGGTATGGAATCAATTAAACCCCTCGGAACACCAATGAGTCCTTCATGCAAGCTGGACAAAGATGAAGAAGGTAAAAAGGTTGATCAAAAGTATTATCGAGGTATTATCGGATCCCTTCTTTATTTAACGCAAGTAGACCAGATATTATGTTTTCTGTATGTTTATGTGCTAGATTTCAATCAGAACCTAAAGAATCACACTTAATAGCTGTTAAAAGAATACTAAGATACTTAAGTGGAACAAAAAATGTAGGTTTATGGTATTCTAGAGACTCCACATTAAATCTAATTGCATACTCAGATTCTGATTATGCTGGATGCAAGTTAGATAGAAAAAGCACAAGTGGTGCATGCCAATTTTTAGGAAGTAACTTAATCTCATGGTTTAGCAAAAAGCAAAATTCGGTTGCATTATCTACTGCGGAAGCAGAATATGTTGCAGCTGGAAGTTGCTGTGCTCAAATCCTATGGATTAAGAGACAACTTGAAGACTATGGTATCACACTTGATAAGACACCCATAAGATGTGATAATACAAGTGCAATAAATCTAACTAAAAATCCAATTCAACATTCAAGAACAAAGCATATTGAAATAAGATATCACTTTATAAGAGAACATGTAGCCAATAATGAAATTTGTCTTGATTATGTGAATACTGAAGAACAACTTGCAGATATATTAACAAAACCCTTAAGTGAAGAGAGATTTTGTTATCTTAGAGGAGAATTAGGAGTTTGTGATCCTTTGGAATAGTTTTCTGAAACTCTTAAGGACATCTATCTAGATTTCATCATTTTCTTGAAAAATCTTGATATTTCAATAAGGAAATCTATCTAGATCTTGATTCATTGTTTCCCCAATTGCTAAAGAACATTAATCTATAATTTGATGATTAATTTGAATAGTTTCAAATTCTTGAAACTTAATTTTTTATCTCTGAAACTGTTAGAGTCGACTCTGACAGTTTGTGGAGTCGACACCTGAGTTTTTGATGTTCTGTCTAAGTGATTAGAGCCGACTCTGGCTTTTGTGGAGCCGACTCTAATACGAGCGCTGACAGATTTTCTGGTTCGGAGCCGACACCCAGTTTTCGGGAGTCGACTCTAAGTCGAGCTAGGTCAAAAATAAAAAGGCGGAGTCGACCCCCAATCATTCCAATCGTCTCCTAAACCTATCCAAAGAACTCCAAAACCTTTCCAACTTCCCCAAATCTACTCAAAACCCTTGATTAACCTTCCAATCTTCTCAATGGCTCCTAAGAGGCGGATTCGTCGGTGGAGCATCCGTTCCAACGAAGAGACGCACTGTTCGGAGGCAACCTCGCCTTCTTCCTCTTCGGCCACTCAAGAGGATTCCCTCCTTCACCATCTTCACCAAAGGTTGACCATTTAGCTGGTAAGACCATTACCACTGGGAGAAAAGTAAACTTTGATTTATTTGAATCGGAAGGGTTCTCTATTGGAAGATATTTAAAGGAAATGGGATGGGAAAAATTTTGCTCACTTGATTTACCCACTTATCCTGCTTTAGTAAGAGAGTTTTACAACGGATTAAGCAGAGGAGAAGGTGGTTTAATAAGCATTGTAAGAGGAACAAGAGTGACCATTACCTCGGAGATTCTTGGAAACCTATTAGAAATGCCCACTATCGGATTGATGGAATATCAACATGAGGATAGAAGTGGGGCACTGACAAGGATGCTAGGGAGAGATGTGACTGAGTTTGAAGAAATCTTTGCAAATCAGTTGAACCTAGAACTCAGATTATTGCATAATATCTGTGGTAGAATCTTATTTCCAAAAATTGGAGATTCGAGTATGTCTCGGAGCGAGACGTTCTGTTGATGGACTGCATTATAACTGGAAGGCCAGTCAATTTAGCTGGCATGATGATTGGATACATGGCAGAGGCAGCTACAAAGAAGAGATCAACACTGCCATACGGTATGATTCTGACACTAGTCTTTAGAAGCCAGGGTGTGCTCATTATGGAAAATGAACCTTTAAGAAAACTGAGACACACTGATTATTATAGCATTTCTACTATTCATAGAATGGGCTTCAAGAAAGTAAATGGTGTTTGGATAAAGGGAGGAAGAGAGGAAAGAGCAGAGAGAGAAAGGGCAGAGGAAACCAGAGTAGAAGACATCCCGGGACCATCCACTGAGGGACCTTATGTCCCTGATCCATCTATTGCGGGACCTTCTTCAGCTGGACCTTCGGAGGCCGGACCCAGTTCTATTCCCTCACCTCCACATCAGCCTATAATAAATTCTGGAGATTCTCTGATGAGCAACTTGATCAGTTAAGAGGTTTGCTTGCTGAGTATGATAGCCAGAGATCTCAAGAAATTTCTAATTAAAAGAAGACTTTAATCTGTTGAAAGAAGAACTAAAT
This sequence comes from Calamus simplicifolius, assembly GCA_900491605.1. Lineage (NCBI taxonomy): Eukaryota > Viridiplantae > Streptophyta > Magnoliopsida > Arecales > Arecaceae > Calamus > Calamus simplicifolius. The sequence goes on along the minus strand of UESW01004463.1, from coordinate 545,494 downwards.
TCGAGACTGGACATGCTATCCTTTACCTTAGGCAGTTCTGTTGAATCCTTTGGTGCTGAGCTTCACAAGATCTTCGAAAGGATGGAAGGCATTGCCGATGGATCAGGATCGTATGTTCATGCAACGGGTCAATTGAAGAAGGATATTGACCTTGCAGTCTCTCAAATCGAAGCTTGCCTTGAAAACTTTAAGAAATCACAAAAGGATGATGTAATGGAATAATAGGTCATCTGAAGAAAATTGTATTCAAACACATTTGACCTTGATTTTGAGTTTGATAGTTTGTACTTAGGAAGTTTTTGAATATCTAATGTATTTCATTTTGAAATGTAAATGAATCAACTAATGTAATGGTTCTTGCTTATGAAATACAATTTCACATTTTCAAATATTGATTGCTTGGATCCCTATGCTTTATTGAGTCTACAATTCTTTATATAACTTTCTTTATCTAATACTCTCCTTATTTCTGATAACAAAAAAGGGGGAGAGATGGTTGAGATGGTTGAATATGCAAAGGTTTAATAAAAGGGTGTATGCAAAGAAAGATTGAATATGAATATTGAATATGCAAAGACTTGAAAATTTTAATGAAGGGAGAAATGGTTATATATGCATAAAGAAAGAAAGAAAGGGGAGAATTAATTGTTTATGCAAAATGACTTGAAATGTTAATCTGTTAAAATTTGATGCTTATATACAGGGGGAGCTTAACAAAAAGCTCAATTGCAATTTTATGCACATTAAGATTAAATATTCATAATTGATGGATTATATTGAACTCATGCACAATTTTAAAGTTTACGTTGAACATTGGCATCAAAACCTAAATTTCAATGTTTAAAGTTCAAAATGACTATAATCCTTAGTTTGATTGAATTTTTGAATGCATATACTCAAAGTTTTTGTTATCATCAAAAAGGGGGAGATTGTTGACCCAATTGATGATTTTGATGATTAACAAAACTATCTGAGTATAACTCTTGAAGGCTCTGATGATTTTGATTTAGTGTTTCAGATTATAAGACTATTGAATGATCAAAATCAGGAGTTACATAGTGTTCTGGATCGAATCTAATGTCTAGGTAAGAATTGCAGACATTAGAGTCGACTCCGAGAATCACAGAGCCGACTCCGGAACTGGCACGGACGTTAGAGTCGACTCCGAGACTGTTAGAGTCGACTCTCACAGAAGAAGCAGAAAGTCGATTTTTCTGGCCCCGACCTAGAGTCGACTCCGGGTAAGTTAGAGTCGACTCCGGAAAAGTTTCTTGTCGACCCCAGAAAAGCCAGAGACGACTCCAGAAATACCGTTTTGAAATGCCTCGAGCTAGAGCCGACTCCAGAAAAGTTAGAGTCGACTCCAACCCACCTGGAACGAAAAATCAAGTTGCCAGATCAGCTCTAACGGTAATATTTCTATTTTACCTTATTTCTAACGGATATATTTTGATACAAGGTACACTCCAACGGATAGTTTTCTTCCAAAAATGGTGTAAAAGAAATCTATAAAAAGGGAAGTCTATTGTTCAAAAAGAAGAAGGGAAAATCTGAAAAACAAAGAGAGAAAATCTGAGATAGACAAATCCCATTTCAAAAATCCGAGAGCTTGAATCTTGAAAGGAAAACCTTCTAGCTCAAATCCACTCCACTCCAAAAAGCTCAAGAGGAATCCAAAGCGTTCAAAATCAAAGTCTTGGCGGATTTCCCATCTTGGAGAGAGGAGATTCATTTCTTGCTTTTCAACTCTTCTCAACTGTTTCAACTGTGAAGAATCGGAGCTGAGGCTTGATTCAATCCAGCAAGGAGAAGAAGAAAAGAAGAAAAGAAGAGAAGCTCAAAAGCCAACCTATCTACAAATCAGGCTTTTCTAAACCTTGTTATTCTTAATTTGTATATTTGCTCATTGAGGAGCTTTGTATTTCAAAAACAATACTTATTCTTGTTGTGCCTAGTTCAATCTGGGGGATTGAACTAGAGGAGGTAGTTTTACCTCGGGTCAAGCTTGGTTAAGCTTGAGTTAGGGTTTTTGTGCTGGTGAGCCCTTGAAAACCAGCTGGGTTCGTTGTGCGCCCGGAAAACAACAAGTTCGAGTTGTGAGCTTGTAAAACAACTCTGCTGTAATCTAGGGTGATTATAGTGTGGACCCAAGTGAATCTTGGGAGTGGACGTAGGTGTTGGATACACCGAACCACTATAAAATCTTTTGTGTTTGCCGTGCTCCATTGTCTCTTTCTCTATCTCTATCTTATTCATTGCACCTTATAGTTACCTTGCATTTGCCTTCATTAATCTCAAGCAAACTATTTTAAAAAGGCTAATTTTTTAAAGAACCCAATTCACCCCCCCTCTTGGGTTGCCATCTGGGCCAACAGTGATGGAACGGGATAACAAAGATCATAATTATGAATTCGTAAGTGATACGCTGTTCTTGATGGGATAGAACGGGATAGCTTATCTTTGAAAAAATATTAAGATATTCCAGTTGTAAAATTACGACACCGTAGTTATAAAATTATGACACCCATTCAAAAAATGTTAAGACACTTTATGACATCTCGATCGAAAAAAAATTATGATACCTCAGTTGTAAAATTATGACATCATAGTTATAAAATTACGACACGCATTTAGAAAGTCAAAAAAAAATTACGATACCCCAGTTGTAAATTTATGACACCGTAGTTATAAAATTACGACAACTATTCAAAAAACGTTAAGGCACAGCTTTACGACATTCGCTGTCATTGGCGGTCAAAAATAAAACCTACTCACTACTATAGCTAGTGGTGAATCGGATTTTATCCTCGAGGATCAAGGACAATTATTTTGCAAAAAAAAAAGAAAATTTATCTGAAGAGGATTATATTAAGAATAGCGGTTATTAAAAGATAATAACTAATTAATTAATAAAATTAAATCGCAGAAGCAACCCAAGAATTTGAATCCACCATATAAACAAGTTTTATCTTCTTTTCTTTATGTTGCAATAGTAATAATTTTTATAAATTCAAGGTTAGAATAATTTATCTCTTATCAAGCATGGACCGTATTAGAAGATTACGGTATATCCACTTAGAGTATAAATTATCTAAATGCTTGCAAAGTTAAAGGTCTAAACTATCATATTATGATCTATCTCTCATAGACACGTATCATATCCTGAGATCACGGTACATCAATAGAGGGTATAGGCCATGTATGCCTGATCAAAACCTCAATCAGAAAAATAACTCAAAAGATATATAAAAGAAGAACATAATTTTTATTGCATAGAAATTAAGAACAAAAAGAAAGATAAAACTTGGTTACAGGTTTTATCGTTATCCTAAGTTGAAGGAATCTAACTACGCATTACTGCCACCAGCATCCCCTTCATAATTTTTCTCTCCCAAGCCTAAATACAATGATCTAAATAAAAAAAATAAAAAGAACTTTGGAGAAAACTCCTCCCTCCTTGACTGCTGCCTGAGGTCCTTCTTTTATAGAGTTTATCTAGGGCTTTCTCTTAGTCAAAGTTAGAGTCAATCGGGCGTAAGATCGTTAAGATATCGTAAGAAAACTCCTTAGCCATCCGTTCAACATCATCTGCCTTAGTTTGCATTAGGAATCATGCGAAATCATCTTTCTTTCTTTTTGGCAAACAGAGTCATAATTTGAGTGTAGTGTGCATCATTGGACTCCAAAAATCAAGCTCTTTCCATCTACCGGCTTCTTTTCTGCAAACATCCATAAAAAGTATCAATTCTTAATAAATTCAAAGTAATTAATATTTATTTTAATGGTTAAATTGAGATAATAAATAGACTTATCACACTCCCAACTTAATCATTGCTAGTCCCTTAGCAATGTATTTAAAATAAAATCATGTGTCACTAAGATTCTCTTTTGCAAAATTAAATTAAGCTTAAGGTTGAAAGAAGCTAGCTAGTATTACTAACTAAGTATTGAGTTTTTGAAGTAAATTTAGTAGTCAGAACTATCAGAAACTTTCTTAGAGTTCATCCATAGATTTATAGCACGTATGTTTATGATGGCTAACTTAGCATTTCGGTACTAGCTTGTAAAGAACAATGGTATCTTCACTTATCACTTACTTTAGTCAATTTTTTATATACCCTCAAATTAAGCACCTGACTTGAGATAGCTTTCACACTGTATGATATATATATATATATTAGCAATATCTTCACACTGCCCACTTTTTGATGCGAACAACAACGCTTACTTAGGTGAAGGTGCTCGGTTACTCGATGAAAACAATGTTTAGACTTACTATATATATATATATATATATATATATATATATATATATATATTATTTTTATTATTTTTTATCATGTAGGTAGTTTCTTCCTTAAATTCAAGTTTCTCTCATTGGGGTGTATATCAATTACCAATTTTTAATAATGATTGAATCTACGATTTACTTTACAACTAATACCTAGTTTACCTTGTCAGTGTGCATGTTCAATAAAAGTGCTAATAGCCTTTAAATAACCTAAGTAGTCCACTAAAAGTCTGACAGCTAGTCTACTCCTTGGCTCGCTATAGTAATTAGCCAATACTTTCTAACTTTATTATCTTTTTCTAGTCGATTTGCTCAACAATTTCTTTTATGGTACATGATTTATAAAAAAATTAAAATTTTAAAAATTGCCAAGGTGTTTTCAAAATATTTTAAAAAAAGATTTTTCTTACCCTCTAACATAATTCCCATTGTCCTCAATGGAGTAAGGAAGAATAAAACAAAAAAAATATCATCTAGACAAGATATGCCTCGTGTAATGTTAGGAGTGACTATGCAGAGCGGTCTTTTATTTTTAGAAATAAGAATCACAAAAATAAAGGTCAGAACATAAAAATTTTGGGTTGCCTCCCAAAAAGTGCTAAGTTTAACATCTTCAGCCAGACGTCATGGCTCACTTTGATTACCATTGTCAAGGAGTTTGATGATCTCTTTCCTTATTACTTCCTTTATGGTTGGTTTAAGTTTTATTTGGGGGTCTCTTATAGGCTTAGTTTTCTTCCTTAATTGAATCCTACGTTGAACGATCAAGGGGCTAATCCCTTTTATGTTAGCCATGGTCCATCCTAACGCTTCTTTATTCTCATTCAATAGCTCCCCTTCTTGTGAGGAGTCTAGGTCGGTTGAAATAATCACAGGCAGGGTTTCTGATGGATCTAGGTATGTGTTGACCCAATTATTAATTTTGATGATAAACAAAACTATTTGAGTATAACTCATGAAGTTACTAATGATTTTGATTAAATGTTTTAGTTTATAACTTGTTTAAATGATCAAAATCTTGAGAGAAATCAAGTTCGGAGCTTAATTCTAATATCAAGGTAAGATTGCAGACATTAGAGTCGATACCTAGAATCACAGAGTCGACTCCAAAAAATGGCACGGACTAGAGTCGACTCCTGAAACCTACAGAGTCGACTCAGTAGAAAAACATAAAGATAGTTTTTCGGGTCTCAAATTAGAGTCGACACCGGAGGAGTTAGAGTCGACTCCAGAAGAAAAATGTGTCGACCCCAGAAAAGTTAGAGCAGACTCCAAATCGGGCTGTTTGGGGATTTCAAGTTAGAGTCGACCCCAGGAAAGTCAGAGCCGACTCCAGATTGTCAGAAACGACTTTCAGATGTGTCAGAATGTCTCTAAACCTTTCTTTTACTTTAAATCTCAACGGCTATTACCCTATTTGTTTCTAACTTTTCTTCCATTCAGATTCTAACGGATAGTTTTCATCTATTCTTAGTTTTGGAAGGATCTATAAGAGCATGAGAGATGTAACCGTTTGAAACATGAGAAAAACGAGAAAAACAAGAAGAAAAAGAAGAGAAAAATCCGAGAGAAAATCAGAGGAAAAAATCAAAAGGAAAGATCATATTGATTCCCTAAAAGAAAAGAGATAAATCCCTACTCTTCACACTCTCATTTTGAAGAGATTTCTAAGGTTGAAGAAGCAAACAAGCAAGCCCTAGTTCCTGTTCTTCATCTGTTCTTTTGAGCTTCAAGAGAATACTCAAGGAAGATCCATTCAAAAGCAAGAAAGAGGAGAAGAATTAAGCCACAAAGATCTACAAATCAGGCTTACATCTCTATCTCCTTGTTTGAATAGTTAACTTGTCTTATTTGCTCATTTAAGGAGCAGTGTTATACCAAATATTCTTGTTTTTCTTGTGAACTGAGTCAATCATGTGATTGAATCAGTTGAGGCAAATTGCCTTGTGCAAGCAGTTGCTTGTGTGTAAGGCTTTGTGCTGGTGAACCTTGAAAACCAGCTAGGTTCATTGTGCGCCAGGGAAAACAACAAGTTTGAGTTGTGATCTTGTGAAACAACTCTGCTGTAATCAAGGTTAATTATAGTGTGGACCCAAGAGGTACTTGGGAGTGGACGTAGGTGTGTGAACCACTATAAAATCTCTGTGTTTGCAGTGCTTGACTTTTTATCTCTTCCTCTTCATCTCCTCATTGCATATTCTGTCTTAATTGTTGCATATCTGTAATTTATTTTAAGTTGGGGGTTTTACTTCAAAAGAGTTTAAATTTTTTTAAAAAGACCCAATTCACCTCCCCCTCTTGGGTTGCTATCTGGAACAACAATTGGTATCAGAGCTAGTGCTCATTTTTCCTTGATCTAACAATCAAGAGTTAAAGATCCAAATGACAGCTCAAGTTGGCTCAACCTTTTCTGAAGGACAATCTACGAATCGTCCTCCTTTATTTAATGGTTCTAATTATTCTTATTGGAAAGCTAGAATGAAAATCTTCATTCAAGCACTTAACTATGATCTATGGAGTATTATGGTCAATGGACCTCACACACCCGCTACAAGACTTAATGGCATGAAATTCCTAAACCGAAACGTAATGGGATGAACATGATAAGAAATTGGCACAACTAAATGCCAAGGCTATGAATGTTTTGTATTGTTCTTTAGATGCAAATGAATTTAATCGTATATCTGTTTGCAGTCTGCTAAAGAAATTTGGGATAAATTAGAGGTTACCCATGAGGGAACCAATCATGTAAAGGAATCCAAGATTAACATGCTTGTTCATAAATATGAATTGTTCAAAATGGATGCATGTGAATCTATTTCTGATATGTTTACAAGATTTACTGACATTGTTAATGGTTTAAAAAGTCTTGGTAAATCTTATGATAACTCTGATCTTGTGAGAAAGGTGTTGCGTTCTTTGCCTAGGATATGGGAAGCTAAAGTCACTGCAATACAAGAGGCAAAGATCTGAGCACTCTACCTCTAGAAGAACTTTTGGGATCCTTAATGACTCATGAGCTTCAAGTCAAGCAACATGTTAATGAAGATGAGTCAAGGAAGAAAAGGACTATGGCTCTCAAAATTTCAGAATGTAAAGAAATCTGATGAATATGAAGATGATAGTGATGATGAGGACATGGCACTCATCACAAGGAAATTCAAGAGATTCATGAAGAAGAAGAAATTTGAAATGAAAAAAGCCCTTTGTTAGGAAAGATGAGGACAAAGGAAAAGAAAAGGAAATAATTGTTTTGAATGCAAGAAATCGGGACATTTCAAATCTGAATGTCCACAACTCAAAAAGGCCCCCCGGAGATTCAAAAAGAAGGCAACGATGGCTACCTGGAGTGATTCAGAAAGCTCAAGTTCCGAAGAAAATGAAAAGAAAGAAATAGCCAATCTCTGCTTTATGGCGGACAATGATGAGGTGGGTCCTAGTTTTCTAGATGATTTTACATTTGAAGAATTGCATAGTATTTTTTATGAACTAATTGATGATTATGCAAATCTAAGCTCAAAGAATAAAGAATTGAAGAATCAAATGCAAAATCTATCTTTAGAAAATGAAAAGCATATTGTAGAAAATGAATTTTTAAAGAAAGAAAATGAAAATTTGAAAAATGAAGTTGATAGGCTTAAACACATTGTTGACAAATTTACTTTAAGCTCTATCAAACTAAATATGATTTTGGATAATCAAAAGGCTGTTTTGATAAAGCCAGATTAGGATATAATCCACTTAAAAAGCAAAATCTTTGAAAAATATTTTTGTACATACTGAAAAATCATCAAATATTACTTGTTTTAAATGTGGAAACAAAGGACATAAATCTTATATGTGTAAAACTCCACATGATAAAGGAAAGATGATTTGGGTTCCTAAAGGAATAGTATTCATTGCTTCTAACCATGAAGGACCCAAGAAAGCTTGGGTACCTAAAATTAAAGATGAATATTTTGCAGGAGTGTCTTGCAGCCATCGGATTGAAAAGAAAATGGTATCTTGATAGTGGTTGCTCAAGACATATGATGGGTGACAAAGATCAATTCATCACCCTTGAGATGAAAAGAGGTGGAGTAGTTACTTTTGGTGATAATGGTCAAGGCCATATATGGCATTGGTAAGATTCAAATTACTCCATCTACCTATGTTGATAATGTATTATATGTTAATGGATTAAAGCATAACTTGATTAGTATTAGCCAGCTGTGTGATAAAAGGTTCAAAGTTTCTTTTGAAGCTTCTATTTGTAAAGTCACTAATCCCATTGATAGTAGCATTATTCTTATTGGAAAACATTATGGCAATGTATACTTAATTGATCTGAACAACTTATCCTCAAGTAATCATTGCTTAGTTGCTAATAATGCTAAGATAAATGAGATTGGATAGCTATGGCATCGTAGATTAGGTCATGCTAGCACACACTTAATTTCAAAATTGCTGAAAATGAATTTAGTTAAAGGTATTCCTAGCTTAGATTTTGAAAATAATCGAATCTGTGATGCATGTCAATTTGGTAAACAAACAAGAAGTTCTTTCAAATCTAAGAATGTTATTTCAACTACTAGGCCCTGGAGCTACTACACATGGACCTCTTTGGACCTACTAGAACCACTAGTCTAGGAGGAAAGAAGTATGGTCTTGTGATAGTAGATGATTACTCTAAATTCACTTGGGTAATATTTTTGACTCATAAAGATGAGACTTTCTCAATATTCCTGAAATTTTTCAAGAAAGTCACAAATGAGAACACTACCATAGTGTCTCTAAGAAGTGATCACGAAACTGAATTTGAAAATCACTTATTTGAAAAATTCTGTTTTGAAAAAGGCATACATCATAATTTTTTTGCACCTAGAACACCTCAGCAAAATGAAGTTGTAGAGAGAAAAAATAGGACTCTAGAAGACATGGCCCGTACCATGCTATGTGAAAGCAAACTCCCTAAATATTTTTGGGCGGAAGCTATTAACACAGCATGCTACATCCTAAATAGAGCCCTAATTAGACCTATCCTTAAGAAAACACACTATGAACTATGGCATGATAGGAAACCCAATTTAGGCTACTTTCATGCATTTGGTTGTAGATGCTTCATCCATAACAATGGTAAAGATAATCTTGGAAAGTTTGACGCTAAATCTGATAAAGGCATTTTCTTAGGATATTCAACCTCTAGTAAAGCCTATAGAGTATTCAATAAGAAGAGTCTAGTTGTAGAAGAATCCATTCATGTAGTCTTTGATGAGTCTTTAGCATCGAGTTCGGGAAAGATTGATGATGAGAAAGATACAAGTTTACTTGAAAGAGGTATTGAAAAATTAGATGTATCTTCAGATCATGATCAAGTAGCAAAAGATGAGGATTTACCTTTGGCTGATGTTATTGATACTGCTCATAATTAGAAAAACAGAAAGAGTTTTTTGGGTCTCAAATTAGAGTCGACACTGGAGGAGTTAGAGTCGACTCCAGAAGAAAAATGTGTCGACCCCAGAAAAGTTAGAGCAGACTCCAAATTGGGATGTTTGGGGATTTCAAGTTAGAGTCAACCCCAGAAAAGTTAGAGCCGACTCTAGATTGTCAGAAATGACTTTCAGATGTGTCAGAACGTCTCTAAACCTTTCTTTTACTTTAAATCTCAACGGCTATTACCCTATTTGTTCCTAACTTTTCTTCCATTCTGATTCTAACGGATAGTTTTCATCTATTCTTAGTTTTGGAAGGATCTATAAGAGCATGAGAGATGTGACCGTTTGAAAAACGAGAAAAATGAGAAAAACAAGAAGAAAAAGAAGAGAAAAATCCGAGAGAAAATTAGAGGGAAAAATCAAAAGGAAAGATCGTATTGATTCCCTAAAAGAAAAGAGAGAAATCCCTACTCTTCACACTTTCATTTTGAAGAGATTTCTAAGGTTGAAGAAGCAAACAAGCAAGCCCTAGTTCCTGTTCTTCATCTGTTCTTCCGAGCTTCAAGAGAATACTCAAGGAAGATCCATTCAAAAGGAAGAAAGAGGAGAAGAATCAAGCCATAAAGATCTACAAATCAGGCTTACATCTCTATCTCCTTGTTTGAATAGTTAACTTGTCTTATTTGCTCATTTAAGGAGCAGCTATTGTACCAAATATTCTTGTTTTTCTTGTGAACTGAGTCAATCAGGTGATTGAATCAGTTGAGGCAGATTGCCTTGTGCAAGCAGTTGCTTGTGTGTAAGGTTTTGTGTTGGTGAACCTTGAAAACCAACTGGGTTCGTTGTGCGCCCGCGAAAACAACAAGTTTGAGTTGTGATATTGTGAAACAACTCTGCTGTAATCAAGGTTGATTATAGTGTGGACCCAAGAGGTACTTGGGAGTGGACGTAGGTTTAGATACACCGAACCACTATAAAATCTCTGTGTTTGCAGTGCTTGACTTTTTATCTCTTCCTCTTTATCTCCTCATTGTATATTCTGTCTTAATTTTTGCATATCTGTGATTTATTTTAGGTTGGGGGTTTTACTTCAAAAGAGTTTAAATTTTTTAAAAAAGACCCAATTCACCCTCCCTCTTGGGTTGCTATCTGGGACAACAGTATGCATAGTTGAGATGTTTGGAAAGTGGTTTCAATTCTAATTTGGGTGCTTCCTTTATTGATGGTTTGGATAATGGTTCAGGTACTTTCTCTAGTGGTTCAGTTGAAAGTTTTCATCTTAATTTTTATTAATTATAGCAACCTCATTAATTTGCTCTCCATCTTGATTTATATAGATTTTTAGGTCAAGCTCTTTGTCACTAAGGTCAATTGGATCATAAACAGTTTCCTAAACATAATTTGAGTCGCTCGTTTGATGTGCATTGTTAAGATTGAAAATATTAAGATCAATTGACATATTCACAAAGGAAAGTTTCATTAATCCATTTCGGTAATTAATTAGGGCATTAGCTGTGGCCAAAAATGATCTACCTAAAATTACTAGGATGTGGCTCTTTGGGTTTGTCACCGATTCAGTTTTTAAAATCACAAAGTCCATTGGATAGATAAGTTACCAATTTTGATCAATACATCATCTACTATTCCCTTGGGTACTTTAAAAGAGTGATATACTAGTTGTAGGGTCATTTTCGTAGGCTTTAGTTCTTCCAACCCTAGTTGCTCATATACAGAATATGGCAATATATTAACACTTACCCCTAAGTCTAATAGAGCCCTATTTATGAGGGTGTTCCCTATAATGCATGAAATAGTGGGTGACCCTGGATTTTTGTATTTCATTGGCATGTGGTTTGATAGGTAAGAACTCACACTGGCTGCCAGAAAGGCTCTCTTGGGTATATTGGTGGTCTTCTTTTTGGTACATAGATCCTTAAGGAATTTGGCATAGGCTGGGACCTATTGGATCATGTCCAATAAGGGGATGTTCACTTTAACTTGCTTAAAGACCTCCAAAATCTTATCAAATTGGGCTAAATTTCGATTGGACTTTAAGTCTTATTGGGAATGGTGCTACAACCCTAATTTTTGGTTTATCTCCTTCTAACATAGGCTCAGCTGGTGGGTTGGGCATTACATTAGACTTTGATGCCTCAGATGTTTCGGGCTGACCCAGCTCAATAAGTTGTTCAAGTGGTGGGACTTCTAATTCTTCTTCTTCATATGTACCCACCTGGTTATCTATTTATTTTTTAAATCTTAATGTATGAATGACACTTGGTTAATTTGGGCTCCTTATTTTGATCCTTGGATATTTAGGTTCCTAGGGTTAGCTTCGGGCTGACTCGGTAGCTTACCCCATTCTCTTTCACTGAATGCTATGGCTAGTTGACCTATATGGGTTTCTAGTTTTGCAATGGATTGTGTGTGTGAGTGAAGGAGTTGAGTATTCATTTCTAGCCCTTTCAATGCTTGTAACACCTTTTCTTTGAAAGTAGAATCATGATTATTTGGTGGAGGTTGAGGAGTACTTGGATATTGGGAATACGACATGCTTCTGAATTGGGTCTCCCGATGGTTAGGCTTAATTGATGTTGAACCGATGATAGGTTAGGATTTTCATGAAAAATTTGAATGATTTTGCTAGTTAGGATTATAAGTATTCGAATATGGATCATTTCCTAGTTCAGGAGCCATTCGGGTTTGGGCATGGTGGGCTTGCTCCTGAACAAGCTTAGAAAATTGGTATGCTATTGGACATTCAACTATAGAATGAGTCGGACTCGAACAGATTATACAAATTGATATCATATACTTTCATAACAATATTAGTTAGTTTTTAATTTATTTTGAGTCAAATTTATTTGTTTTTATTTACTTCTCATTTAATGTAGCATGTTAACTAAAATAGGAAAAGGATTTAAGTTAGCTATAATGGGGTCTCCATCCTTTAGTTGATGAGATATGGTAGGTGAGAATATATAATTAATAATCAGTCATCGTCCTCCTTCGTCTTATAGAGCGAGCTGTTTGCAATGCTTCAACCCGGTCTTGAACCTCCAGCGATCCAGAAATCAGAACTGGACTTGCCTTGTCACCCGGCTGGCCCACTAGTTCTTCTAGCCGTGACACCCTCTCAACTAAGGTCATCTTGATCAGTTTGCAGCCCGGCAATCAGACCAACTTGGCTTGCAACCGAATGGAACTGCTCAGCCTACCAGCCAAATCAGCCAACTCCTCTTTGCCACCTAGTCCACCGATCAGATCACCCGCTCAGCCCTTGGCCCACCTTGCAACTAACCTTGCAACAGCTAACCGACTCAGCAATCTTGGTTTGCAACCACCAGCAACCACCTTGTCCTGGCTTTGCAACAATCTTGACAACCAACCAGTTTGATCTTATTGCACCCGGCTCAACCAGCACTTGATTTAGCCCAGCCGGTCCATGCTTGATTTCCTGTTGGTCCCATGTTTCAAACGAAACAGGGGTTTCTAGCGCCGGCGGCCTAGCGCCGGCGGCCAGGGCCGCCACCGACCAAATTGGGGGTGTCCCGGCCGCCGCCGCGGCCGGCGTCCCCTCTCCTTTTCTCTCTCTAATTTCTCTCTTGTATCTCTTCCTCTCTCACGATTCACCGTGGCTAGGAGGCATGCCGACGGCACGGCCGGCCACCATGGCCGGTCGGACCTCCACCAGATGCACGCTCGGCGCCGGTTGAGGTCGCTGACCGAAGCTCAGGCCCGGCGAGGCGGCGAGCACGCCGCCGGACCCGAACCAAGGATCGAACCATCTGAAAACCTGTCACATGTTCTTCTCTCTCTCAATTCAATTCCTCCCTCCTCTCTCTCTCCTCCAATGCCTCACTGGACACCACCCTTGGTGCCGGTGGGGCTGCCGGCCAGGTCTCAGGCCCGGCAAGGTGACGAGCACGCCGCCGGGCCTGAACCGAAATCGTTTCAGAAGAGGATGCCGTGGCTTCTTTCAGCCCGGTTCCTCTCTCTCTGTCCTCTCTCTCTGTCTTCCTCTGACTTCCTCTCTTTCTCCCTCCTAGGCATGGCACGGATAGAGGGACTTACCAAGAGCAGACGCGCGCACGATGATGATGGGAAGGAGGCGTTCGAGGATGATTGGAAGGAGGCGTTCGTGTGATCCTTTAAAGGTGGCGCAAACTCCCCAAATCAAGGGATTTGGGACTCCGTTAGTTACGGGATATTTGAAAATACAATCTTCAGGCATTATCCATTCCAGGAATATCGCGATTAAGTTTCGCGATCAGGTAATCATATCCCGGGGGTTTGAAATTCAAACACATCACAACTACAGGAGTCTCTGGAGTCAATCGTTCCGATCTCACGATCAATTCTCACGAGCAGTTAACGAAATCCGGGGATTACAATAAGTCATCTAGTGGGATGTCATTCCAATTCATAGTAGCATAGAGGGTCGCTGCTTTAGTAATAAGAAGATCTATAGCTTGGTTTTCTTCTCGAAGGACATGTCTCTCAATGACTAACTTTATGGAAAAGTATCTGCTTAATACTAATAAGGGATCAAGACAGTGAGACGGAGATTGAATCCAATGTATCATAGTGCTGGAATCTCCTTCGATCAAAAACCCTTGCCATGTAGGGAGGAAACGAAGGTTTTTTATACTATGCCATGTTGCCGTCATCTTAGCCTGAGGAACAAACATTCACCAGTGGAATAGTTGCTACAAAGATGAACCTTCTAAACTCATCCCTTTTATGGAACCATCAAAGTTCAATCAATCTATTATGGTGAAGGTTGATACCAAGAAATAGGAGTTATTGGTGGAGGTCCTATGGGTGTAGGCGTACGATATCCCTAGGTGCTACGAGGATAAGCTGCACATAAGGCTCCAAAAAATTCTTGGTACAAGATCCGAGCTTGGATTAAATTACTTCGAGGACTTCTTGATTTATATTAAAAGAACTCATTCATGCTCTCCCACATATACCATGGAATATGGATTAGAGCATATTTATATTATCCCTCCTGTGGTCCAATAAGATAGGACTGCAAATAAATTCCAATATGGCTCTTAGGTAGTGTTTGATAGAAAAATATTATCCATGGATAAGTATACGGGATAAAGTTTATTCCCTGGCTATCCCTTAGTTATCCCATTGATCATATCAAATGCAAAAAGGTAAATTCATAGGATAACTTTTTTTTACTCTTATTTGGAAGGATAACCAGCTATTCCTGCATTCTCTAGGGAATAAATTGAGGGGATATCCTATGGTTAACCATGAATTATCCCTTTGGTTAACTTTATTCCCAGCTATCCCTTATAGTTATGACTTTTGGGAATAAGAAGGGATATCCAGGGGATATCCCCTCTTATCCCCTATTTCAAATGCTACCTTAAGGACTCCAGCAGGTGAGATTCAAACTGATTGCCTAACACATTTCATATTTGACGGGACTGGGGCATGTCAAAAATAGGTGATCTACTGTCTCATCTTACTAAGGCATCTCATGATAATAGGTAAACAATGGGTTCTAAAATTGATAAATAGTATGACTAAGGGTGAGCAATGGGTTAGAGTAACTTGAAAACCAAGATCAACTTGACTTGATTGGGTCGGATTGATAAGATTGGTTCATTCAGTTATGATTGGAAAGCTAATCATAATTTTTTGAAAAAAATAAAAGACTTTTAGGAATCAAATTAGGAACCAAAGATATACTTCATAAGTCATTTATCATTTCTACTAAAAATATTTAATATTAGATGATCAATAAATATTATATATATCCTTTTTAATTAACACAACTAAGAAAAAATAGCTATTAGGTATTAAACAAGTGTCATCCAAAGAAAAAAAAATTAAATAGTATTTATTAATATTATGAGTTTTTAAGCATTTTCATGATAGCTGTTAGCATCTTATTCAATTTCTATAAGTACCAAAAAAGAACCTTATATATTAAAAATAAAAATTATAAAAAAATGGAGCCAATGCAAAAAAATGAGGAAGATAGGTTCTTTTATGGAACCAATTAATCCATAGCCAACCCATTCTGATTAGGTTGATTCTAGGTTGGTTATAAGATAGGATTGGATTGGTTCTAGGTCCAAAATTCTAGAACTGATCTTGATTGGATCGGTTCTTATTCTTAGCTCTTGAAACTAACCCAATCCAACTCAACCTATGCTCACCCCTAGGTAGAATGGTATGCTTCCTTGACAACCACTGATCCTAGCCTCCATATAAGATTGTCATCTAGATCCACATCACTCTTAGGAATAATATGTGAAATAGTATCAGCAAGGTTTGGATGAAATATCCAGTCTAGGAATTCACTGTGCCATCCCCCCCTTAAGAGTTGAAAAGGTGATCAATTCTAGATCCTAACTCCAAGAAGGAAGCATCAAAGGCATCTGGGAGGTGGATCAAGGGCTCACCATATATAGGATCCATGGGTCCAAAAGTATCATCAAGCTAACTTCCCATTGCTTATGGACCACCTAAAGACACCTGCAATCAATTCCGAGACTTTGGAGATTACTTTCTGTTGCCGCCGGGATTCGTCCTCCGACTCGGGCGCGGTCGATCTCCAGGGAGAGGGGTGCGGCGGACCTACAAAATAGGAAGCCCACACGCGGAGGGACGCCGGGGATGGTCCTCCGCGGAAGGCCCTCCGACGCTCAAGTCAGTGAGAAAGGAATCGGCGATCAACCAGACAATGGGGAGGTGGATCTCTCCGGGAGACCTCTCCAGGGGGCGGTCAATCGGAAGCTCTGAGAAAGGGCAGAGCACCGACGAGCTGCCGGGAGAGAGGAACGATTCTAGAGTTTGTGCGTCAAGAGTCGCGTACCTGAGGGAATCTGCCAATCTGATATTTATAGACTGTCACTTGGGGACTTGAGCATCTTCTGGAAGGTTCTGGGGTTGTTACGATACGGGGATAGACAGAATCAAGCCGTTGTGGGGCCGTTAGAATCCACGCCTTATTTGTTAAGGGATCGACGGATGAGAGAGCTCCTTGATGTCTTGGGATCTGGGTGAGTAGACCTGGGGCGGTTACAATAGGTTTTAGGCCACGTCTCAATATGATTCCCTGCCTAAGGTGCTGCTCGGGTAAGCTTGAGCTCTCCCGCGTCAGGTTCCGCGGAGGTAGACGTCAGGGCGTGGATCGCTAGGTAGTAGCGGGCTACGGAAGCCCAGGAGGAGGCCGAGCTACGGAAGCCCGGAGGAGGCCGAGCTACGGAGGCCCGGAGGAGGCCGAGCTACGGACCCGGAGGCCGAGCTACGGAAGCCCGGAAGGGGCCGAGCTACGGAAGCCCGGAGGGGCCGAGCTAGGGAAGCCCGGAGGAGGCCGAGATACGGAAGCCCGGGGGAGGCCGAGCTACGGAAGCCCGGAGGAGGCCGAGCTATGGAAGCCCGGAGGAGGCCGAGCTACGGAAGCCCGGAAGAGACGAGCTATGGAGGCCCGGAGGAGGCCGAGCTATGGAAGCCCGGAAGAGGCCGAGCTATGGAGGCCCGGAGGAGGCCGAGCTATGGAAGCCCGGAAGAGGCCGAGCTACGGAAGCCTGGAAGAGGCCGAGCTAGGGAAGCCCGGAAGGGGCCGAGCTGGGGAGACGGCGGGGAGGCTGAGCTACGGAAGCTCGGAGGAGGCCGAGCTATGGAAGCCCGGAGGAGGCCGAGCTACAGAAGCCCGGAAGAGGCCGAGCTACGGAAGCCCGGAAGAGGCCGAGCTATGGAGGCCCGGAGGAGGCCGAGCTAGGGAAGCCCGGAAGGGGCCGAGCTGGGGAGACGGCGGGAGGAGGTCAGCCTTAGCCGCCTCGCACGGATATCAATGCAATAACGATTTTACCCCCCAACACATGCCCTCCACTCCCTTGTTTGAAGCGTAGGTTCGGGCGTAGGGAGTATAAGCTCAAGTGGCACGCCCTGGATGGGACGTCTTGGCCTAAACAGTTCATGCAATGATGCCCTAATTAATGCGACAGGGCCATCGTACCTTCGGAGGTAAGGTTCCTCCACTAGCGACGGTTGAGATTGTGCCGTGCCGTGAATCCCGATCGATATGAAGGTTTATCGAGGCAATTCCGGACGCCTCGAATGGGACGTCCCGCCTCCCTAGGGCGGTTCCTTGGCAGAGAAGCGAAGTGACAGCCGCCCTATATATATATATACACTTATGCACATGTGCGCATGTTCGCGGCGTCTTCTCACCTTGTTTTCAGAAGAGTATTGGTCTCTCATCCTCTCCAGCGTTCATCGTTTTGCCCAGGATTTCCCTCAACCGAGATGGCGATGAGCCCTGAAGATGTGGCCTCAGAAATCGTTGCTGAGGATTTGGGGAGGATTCACCAGAGGTATGGTCTGCCCCTGGATATAGTTTTGCGGGTGCCGAACCCGAAGATAGGGTTACTCGGGATTAGAGTCCGGAGTCTTTATCTATGAGGATAGTTTTAAGGGGTCTTCGTTTTCCTCTCCATCCCTTGGTGAAGGAGATCATGACCCACTACAACATCTGTCCATCGATGGTGGCTCCAAATAGTTGGCGGAATATCGTCGGATTCATTTCGATGTGTCACCAGATTCAAATCGTTGCGACTCTCCCCCTTTTCCGCACCTGTTACCACTTGACTCCCGGAGGAAATCGGAGTGGACCTCCATCGGGCCCCGGAGATCTTTTAATGTCATCGCGGATAAGCCTTCTTCCATCAAGGGGTGGAAGAGCCGATTCGTGATTGCGGAGGGGAACGTCGGTTCTGATTTCCCTCGACGATGGGGGGAAGTTGCGAGGGATGCGGAGACGCATCCGGCCTTATCGGCGCAGGAGGAGAGGGACCTGGATGTCCTTCGTAATGGACAGGTATTTTCGGCTAACGACCTATTATCGGAGGGGGCCCTCTTCGCAGCCGGGCTCAGCCCTCTGGATCCACAAGGTGAGTTCCTTTTTGCGCTGTGTATTTTTCACGATTACCGTGCTTGGGTCTGAGCATGTAAATTCTGGTTTGACAGCCACAAGGTTGGCGTTGTCGAGCCTCTCCAAGAGGAAGAGGGGAAGCGCCCAGGGGAAGGTAGCGGCGCGGACAGCGGCCGGCCCGAGAAAAGGGCCCATACCTCTGCCAAAAACCCGCCGGACGTCGGAGCAGTCCCCATAGGACCGCCGGGGGCGAAGGAGGATCCGGGGAGAATGGCCACGACACCTGGCACCCTTGTACTGGAGATATCGGACAGTTCGGATGAAGCTCCGCTGGCTCGTCCGATCGCGTCCCCCTTGAAAGAGGAACCTGCGACGGGTCCAGCGGAGGCGGCCATGGCAGAGGGGCCCATTGTCCCCGCGGGATTACCACTGGCTCCAGCGGGAGAGGGGGAGGAGATAGCCGCAGCGGAGGAAGTTCAGGGGGAGCCCCTACTTGGTCTATCCGCCGGGGAGTCTGGTAGCAGTGAGGTTGGACCGCCCTCGATGGGTCAAGAGGCGGGTTAGACCGAGGCCTCGGGGGAGCCCGCGGGGAGACGCAGGTGGTGGCGACTGGAAAGGATGCATCGGTGGAGGGAGCACAACAAAGTGGGGGTCCCACGATCGGGGCTCCCTCGAAGAAGATTTTGGGGAGGCTGGCGCTTGGGCTGGCCGAGCTATCTGAAGAGGCCCAAGCCAGGGCCCTGATGGAGGAGGCTGGGAGGTTGAAGGCTTCTCAGCTGGGGGTTGTCCAGGCCGGTCCCTCATACGGGGCCGGTCAACCCAGCAGCTCGGAGACTAGCATTGATGAGGCGTTTTCTGCCATGATAAGGTCGGTCCTGCATCCGGGTGCGGATCCGTTGGCGGACAAGTTTGCCGACCTAGGATTGGTCGATGCTGCGTTCGGGCAGCAAGGTGTAGCTGAGAGTATCCATCTCCTTCCCGCCATTGATAACACGACTTTGATGAGGATGACCCGGGACTACGCTTCGCGGGTGAGTCACTTTTCCTGTGTGATAGGTGTTTCCCGATGGACCCCGTCGTGGGCGCTTATTCAGTTTTTGTCTTTGCAGAGCGTTTTGCTTTCCCGGGCGATTTGCTGGCGCCTGAGTTTGGCGACGGGGGCCAGCGTCCAGGCCCGGAGGGAGAATGTCGAGCTCCAGTCACGGCTGAAGGTGTCTGAGCAGTTCGAAGAGCTCATGGACACAATGGACAGAACTCGAAGGCGGCAAGGGCGGCACATCAGGCTGCCGTGGACGAGGTGTCCAAGCAGAAGAGCAAAGTGGAGGAGCTACAGGGACTCCTGGCGAAGAGCGACGACGCATGCCGGGAGCTGGCCAGGATCGAATCAAAACACTCCGCGGAGGTGGCGGCGATGCGGCAGGAACACGGCGAGAGTTTGAGCCGGTTGAGGAGAGAGGCCGACGATGAAAGAAGGCGCCTGGCGAGAATGCTGGGCGAAGTGGAGGAGAAATTGAAACGGCGTGATGGTGAAATCGCCGATTTGAAGGAGAATGCTAGGTGGCATCAAGGGATGATGACTCGAGTGAGTGACGAGTTGTCGCAAGCTCGTGGGGAGATTGAAGCCGGACAATCGAAGATCAGTACCCTGCAAGAGAGGGTCGAGTTGATCGGCGCTGACAGGACAAGAGCCCGGAGTGAGGCCGAGGAGCTGGCCAAAAGGTTGGCCAGGCGAGAAGGGGAGGTATGCTCTCATTTTACCCTCTTTATTTTTCTACTGGCTCCTTGCGACACCGATTGATTTTGGCTTTTTCAGATGGCGAGGATGTGGTTGGAGATTCGGGCTCTCCAAGGTGCGCTCGCGTCTGCTCGCAGCAGGGGCTCGGAACTCGAGACACGGTCTAGCGAGCTTGAGGAACAAAATGCCATTTTAAAGGCCCAAGTGATCGAGGCTGAGAAGCAGACTGCGGAAGTCAAAACGCAGCATGCCATTCTCAAGGGTAGGCAGGACGCTATTAGCGTTGACGCCTTCCATCACGGGATAGAAGAGTGTAAACAGCAGATTCTTAGCGAGCGCCCGGAGTGGGATCTTTCTTTCCTGAGCGCCCAAGATCCCAACGATGGCGAGTCTGAAGAAGAAGAAGACGAAGATGAGTATGCCGACGTGTCTGACGGCGAACCTGGTGCCGCCCCTAGCCCCAGCGAAGCTACAGTTTCTGAGGGACGATCGCAAACTACCGCCGAGGGGGCGAGAACATTGGAGAAGGGTGAGCCTAGTCACGCCTCTGTAGGCGCAACTGAAGGCTCCTTAAAGGCTGGTGCGGCTCCTGGTTCATAGGAGTTGTTATTGTACCTTGCTTATCTGTCGTTCCTTAATAAAAGAACCTTCTGTTTGGACTTAAGTGTTGTCCTGGTTTGGCCTCATCGTCGCCCAGTCTCGCCTTGAGCGGTCTGCGGCTCGCTGGCGATCTTGGGTTATCTTTATTCCAAGACTAGGCAAACGCGTTAGCTTAGACTGATAGGCGAAATAGGCCGGCCAGGGCCGACAGGCAAAATAGGTCGGCTAGGGCCGACGGATAAAATGGGTCGGCTGGGGCCGACGAACGAAAATAGGTCGGCGTGGGCCGACAGAAGAAATGGGTCGGCTAGGGCCGACAGGCAAAAATAGGTCGGCTGAGGCCGACGGAAAAAAATGGGTCGGCTGGGGCCGACGGACGAAAATAGGTTTTCGTGCTTTCTGCCATCCTGCCAGTGCCCTGCTGTTCCGCAGGCAATTCATTTTTACTTTACTAGAAGCGGTGACACGGCACAGTGGGGGGCATAAAGCTGCATCAGAGCTTTCCGGAAGGTGCTCTTTTCCCATGCAGACTACCCCGTCGTGACGCGCACGCAACCATCTACTATTGGACAGTATTTTTTCAAAGGATGATTTTCTGAGCCCGCCGGTTTTCGAAGTGTCAGCGGACGATTTCCTGTATTTACTGGCCGTGATTCGGGATCAGAAAGGGATCTCCGTACACGTCATAACTAAGGCGGTGGGCTTGGCGCGCAGTGGGGTGCTGCGTTTACCCTGGGGCCATGTGGAGGCGTGGGACAGGTGTTTGAATCTCGGGACTCTCAGCTCTGATGGCTCATCCCGAGTCTTTCCTGCCTATAAAAAGGAAAAGGGGGTCTCATCTGGTTATCCCCAAAGTTTCTTTCTTGTTAGAACTTTCATTATGCTTATTTCTCTGTTGCTACGAGTGGGAGGATCAACTTTTCCTTTCATGGGCTCCTTGCCGTCGGACAGCTGGGGCGACCGGGAAGCAGCTAAAGAACGGCTCATCCTTAAGGGATGAGTCCCGGAGATCACATGGAGAGCGCACATGGGGGGCGCAGAGATCACACGGGGAGCGCACATATAACTCTTCCCGTGTGACCTTTGCAGCCGGTTACGGGGGAGTTACGGTAAGAAGCGCACACGGGCCTCCCATGGCTCGTGTGTATTTCGCCTCCTCCCCTGGTTCGAACTCCCGGGATCAGCCGCTCGAGGGGGGTGAGAGCGCCTCGCTCGCCGACTCCTTGTCCTTGAGACATGGCAAGGCGCGGCAGTACACCCTCGGTTGGGTGGTTTGGGATGTCCGTCCAGATATCTCGGTTGGGTCACCGAGATATCGTCCTGACTTGGAGCCAGTCGCGACTATTGGTCCGTGTCGGCGGGCAATTATCGGCCCTAACCAACTGGGATGCGATTACGACTGTCTGGTTGCTCGAGTTTTGTATTTGCCTTTATTTTATGCATTTCAATGCTCTTGTAACACCTGTGAGGCATTTGTAATTGATCATAATCGGCAATAAAGAGAGTTATATTCTGTGTCTCAATCTCTATCTTTTCTTGTGCCGAGCTTTTTGCTATTGTTGTTTGTGGGCGCCAAAAGCGTCTCGTTCGTCCTTAAATGAGGATCTCATGTCGCCCGAACTAATCGAGGTTCGTATGCGGCGGCGCAGAGATCGTTCGGCGAAATACGCTCCTTGCTTAGGTCAGGAGTCTGGTATTTTTGCGTTCCGCTTTTATTGGAGCTCGGAGTATCGTGAGTCGACCGTGGCCGAAGCTCAGGAATTCACACCCCTTCTCATCATGGTTTAAGGAATCAGTCACTCGAGATAGTCGAGTTTTGGGGAACGTCTTACTTGGCCCTGCCAAGGTTCGAAGGATTTTGTAGCTCGGCCCTGCCGAGGTTTGGAGAATTTTGTAACTCGGCCTTGCCGAGGTTCGAAGAAAATTTTACTTGGCCCTGCCAAGGTTCGGAGAATTTTTCGCTTGGCCCCGCCAAGGTTCGGAGAACATTTTACTTGGCCCTGCCAAGGTTCGGAGAATTGGTAGCTCGGCCCTGCCGAAGTTCGAAGATTATTGTAGCTCGGAGGGAGTGATTCAGCCGCCGTTGCAGGCCACGGCGTTAGGTCCACGTGGCGCTTAATAAAGGGGGCGCCCGAGCGGAACGGGCGGCGTGTTGTCACGCTTTTATTGGCGATGCTGCTCTTTCCGAGGGGGCAATTTATCGGCCGAGCGGCGGACTTCCACGTTTTTCGAGGAAGAGGGGCGTATTAAGCAGCCTGGGGAAGTGTCGAATGCGTTTAATGCGTGGGGCGACAGATCGGAAAATGTTCACCTGGGGAACCCCCGAACAATCTGCTCGCGCTTATCGATCTTACTCGGGATAGGGCGCGACTCTTCGGATTCCTCACGCATTAGAATGGCGACACGTGGCAAACTCTCATGGGTCGGCGTTTGTGGCGCGGCCGATCGGGATACCTGCCTGGCAGGTATAAATACGACCGAGGGGGATTGGATTCTGCCATCCCTCGGCTTGAGCTCTGAAAAATGGACTCTCCAGCGCGATCGTCAAGTGACTCGCATTCCTCGCTTAGCAGCCTGCCGCACTCGAGGAGAGGCGCACCTCCGTAACTATCGACGGGCTGACCCTCGCGTCGGGCCTTGCAATCAATGAGCAGCTTGCTAGGACTGCCGAGGAGTTCTTGGACGTTTCGGTCCGGGAGGCGGAGGCCTCTCGCCGGTTGATAGACCGGCAGGGGGAGGAGATTCTGTCGCTTCGTCAGCAGGTGGCTGACCTGCAGCACGCCTGGAGGAGTTACTGGCCTCTGGGGGCGACTGACTCCAGGGCCTCTGCCCGTTCTTGTTTTTGCTTTTTTGCAGTCTCTCGTAGTCCTCCCCCTTTTATGAATGAAGAATGGACCTTGTTTATTTGTGAAGTCCTTTTCCTTTTTTGAGAATGATTACCTTGATACGCTTGATGGACTTGGGTGTCGGCCTGGTCCCATCGTCCCGCGCATCAATCGTAGATGTTTCGAATGACGAGTTACCGGGGGGTCGCCCAAAGGTTTTCTACTGCTAGGGAAGATTTTTCGGCCCAGCCTGGGGCCCTTGGCCGGTTACGTGAGGCTTTATAGCCTCTTAGGGGAATTCTGCCGATGGTGGCATTTTTTCGTATGCCGATGGTTTCGTTCAGCGCCCGTTTTCAAACCGGGCGAAGTCCTTCGGGGACTATTTGGGCCGTTCGGCTTTGGTCGAGGCTTGTAGGTTTAGACTTTTCGTTGGGGTCTTAGCCCGAATGATTTTTACCTTGCCTTGTCATGGCTCGGGGATTCATCGCTCGGCTCCGCCGAGGTTCGGGGAAACATTTTACTTGGCCCTGCCAAGGTCGGAGATTTGCTGCTCGGCCCTGCCGAGGTTCGGAAAATATTTTACTCGGCCCTGCCAAGGTTCGGAGATTTGCTGCTCGGCCCTGCCGAGGTTCGGAAAATATTTTACTTGGCCCTGCCAAGGTTTGGAGACTTGTTGCTCGGCCTGCCGAGGTTCGGAGGTTTTACTTGGCCCCGCCAAGGTTCGGAGATTTGTTGCTCGGCCCAGCCGAGGTTCGGAGATTTTACTTGGCCCTGCCAAGGTTCGGAGATTTTACTTGGCCCTGCCAAGGTTCGGAGATTTGTTGCTCGGCCCAGCCGAGGTTCGGAGATTTGTTTTACTTGGCCCTGCCAAGGTTCGGAGATGCTCGGCCCTGCCGAGGTTCGGAGGTTTTACTTGGCCCTGCCCGCCAAGGTTCGGAGACTTTGTTTTACTTGGCCCTGCCAAGGTTCGGAGGTGGCCCTGCCGGAGATTTGTTGCTCGGCCCTGCCGAGGTTCGGAGACTTTGTTTTACTTGGCCCTGCCAAGGTTCGGAGATTTGTTGCTCGGCCCAGCCGAGGTTCGGAGACTTTGTTTTACTTGGCCCTGCCAAGGTTCGGAGATTTGTTGCTCGGCCCAGCCGAGGTTCGGAGATGTTTTACTTGGCCCTGCCAAGGTTCGGAGATTTGTTGCTCGGCCCTGCCGAGGTTCGGAGACTTTGTTTTACTTGGCCCTGCCAAGGTTCGGAGATTTGTTTTACTTGGCCCTGCCAAGGTTCGGAGACTTTGTTTTACTTGGCCCTGCCAAGGTTCGGAGATTTGTTTTACTTGGCCCTGCCAAGGTTCGGAGACTTTGTTTTACTTGGCCCTGCCAAGGTTCGGAGATTTGTTGGCCCTGCCAAGGTTCGGAGGTTTTACTTGGCCCTGCCAAGGTTCGAGATTTGTTTTACTTGGCCCTGCCAAGGTTCGGAGATGTTTTACTTGGCCCTGCCAAGGTTCGGAGATTTGTTGCTCGGCCCTGCCGAGGTTCGGAGAAATATTTTACTTGGCCCTGCCAAGGTTCGGAGATTTGTTGCTCGGCCCTGCCGAGGTTCGGAGAATGTTTTACTTGGCCCTGCCAAGGTTCGGAGATTTGTGCTCGGCTGCCGAGGTTCGAGGTTTTACTTGGCCCTGCCAAGGTTCGGAGACTTTGTTTTACTTGGCCCTGCCAAGGTTCGGAGATTTCCTGTCCAGGCAGATAACTCGGTTGTGCCGAGGATTGGTAAGCAGCATCTATTTCCTTTTACGATTTATGGCAATATGGTGCATAATCGATTCACACAGCAAGTTGCAGGAAAATAGATAACTGGCGAAGCATAAAGGACATACCCTATTGATAGTATTTGCGGAGGTTGTCCGAGTTCCACGTTCGGGGGACGGATTTCCCATCGAGATCCTGCAGCTTGTAGGTTCCTGGCCCAATGATCTCCGTGATTTGGTACGGGCCCTCCCAGTTCGGCGCCAGCTTTCCTTGCTCCAGCGGTTTGGATACAGAAGCTTTTCGGAGGACAAGGTCGCCGGGTAGGAAGGTTTTCCCCTTGACCCTGGAGGCATGGTACCGAGCCACCCTCTGTTGATAAGCAGCCGTCCTGATTCGGGCCTTCTCTCTGACTTCCTCTACCAAGTCGAGGTTGGTGCGGAGTTGCTCGTTGCTGGCTTCTCCGAATAACTCTCCACCCGCAAAGATGGGAGGCCTATTTCCACAGGGATGACGGCCTCCGTGCCAAAAGCCATTCGGAATGGAGTCTCGCCCGTCGGGATTCTCGGGGTGGTGCGATAGGCCCATAAGACATGGTGTAGCTCATCCGCCCACCTGCCTTGGGCTCTGGAGAGGCGAGCTTTGATTCCTTGGAGGAGAGTCCTGTTGGTTACCTCGGCCGCTCCGTTGGCTTGTGGGTGCCCGACCGAAGTAAGGTGGTGACGGATTCCGTGCTCCTCGCAGAATTGGCGGAACTTGGAGTTGTCGAACTGCTTACCGTTATCGGTGATTATGGTGTGGGGGAGGCCGAACCGGCAGATGATGGACCTCCACACAAAGTCTCTGGCCCGTGCTTCGGTGATTTGCGCAACTGCTTCCGCTTCAACCCATTTGGTGAAGTAGTCAATGGCGACAAATAAGAATTTCCGCTGTCCCGTCGCCAGCGGGAATGGGCCGAGGATGTCCATCCCCCACTTGGCAAAGGGCCAGCGGAGGATATAGAAACTAGCTCGGCGGAAGGGAGCCTCTGGATGCTTGAATGTCTCTGGCAGGCGTCACAGGCTCGGACTAGGTCGTCCGCGTCTTTCTGCATGGTCGGCCAGTAGCCTTGCCGTAGCACCTTGTGGCATAGGGACCGGCTTCCCAGATGGTTGCCGCAAATCCCTTCATGTACCTCTCGTAGAGCATAGTCCGCCTCGGATGGGCGGAGGCATCTGAGCAGCGGCATAGAAAAAGACCGCTTGTAAAGTTGGCTGTCAATCAATACATAGTGGGTCGCCTGCAGCTTCAATTTCCTGGCCTCTCTTCGGTCGGATGGGAGCGACCCTTCTTTGAGATAGTTGAGGATAGGGTCGAACCAGGATGGTTCGGCCTCGATTTGCATCACCCGTCGGCTTCCATGATACTCGGCTTTTCCAGAGTCTCCAGATGGAATTTTTGTTCAGCATCCATCGTCTCCGCGGTTGCCAATCGGGAGAGTAGGTCGGCACGGGCGTTTTCCGATCTAGGAATTTGAATAATTTCAAACTCGGAAAAGTGGGGAAGTAGGCCGCGCACCTCTTGGAGATATCGGATCATGTTGGGTTCTCGGGCTTCAAACTCTCCCCGCACATGGCCGGCCACCAGCTGAGAGTCGGTGAAGGCGTTAAGCTTTTCCACCTTCAGGTTGCGGGCGATCCGGAGACCAGCTAACAGGGCCTCGTACTCGGCTTCGTTGTTGGAAGCCGGGAAGGAGAATCGGACGCCATATTCGAAGATCATTCCCTCTGGGCTGGTGAGGACTAGACCCGCACCGGAGTGATGGGCGTTGGACGACCCATCGACGTGAAGGAGCCACCGAGCTTCAGGCTTTGGTCCTTCGGGATTTTCTGGGGTAGAGCCGTCTTCTGGGATGGTACACTCGAGGAGGAAATCGGCCAGCACTTGGGCTTTGATGGCCGGGCGAGGTTGAAAATGTATGTCATGCTCGCTTAGTTCGACGGCCCATTTGGTCATTCTCCCCGATGTTTCTGGACGGTGGACCACCGCCTTGATGGGTTGATCGGTCAGGACCGTCACTGAATGTGCTTGAAAATAAGGCCGTAGCTTCCGGACTGAGGTGATCAAAGCCAGCACCATTTTCTCAATCCTGGTGTACCTCGTCTCCGCATCGCGGAGCAGCCTACTCACATAGTAGATCGGCCTCTGGATTTTGCTTTCTTCTTTGACTAGCACCGAGCAAACTGCGCCCTCGAAACGGCCAGTACAGAAATAGAGTCTCCCCGGGATCGGACTACTGAGAAGCGGAGGCGAGCCGAGGTACTTCTTGAGATCTTGAAATGATTTCTGGCACTTCAGGAGTCCACTGGAAATTCTTGGCCGATCGGAGAGTTTTGAAGAAGGGGAGGCATCTCTCGGCTGACCGAGCCACGAAGCGGTTAAGGGCCGCTATCCTCCCGGTTAAGCGCTGGACCTCTTTAATAGACGCTGGGGGCGCCATTTGTTGGAGAGCTTGAATCTTCTGAGGGTTAGCCTCGATACCCCGCTGGGAGACCATGAAGCCGAGGAACTTCCCGGAATTGACGCCGAAGGCACACTTGGTTGGGTTGAGCTTCATTCCATATTTGCGCAGCGTGGCAAAGCTCTCCGCGAGGTCCTCAACATGCCGCAGCGCTTCCTTGCTTTTGACCAGCATATCATCCACGTACACCTCCATGTTCCGGCCGATTTGCTCCTTGAACACCTTGTTGACCAGCCGCTGGTAGGTCGCTCCTGCATTTTTAAGACCGAAAGGCATAACTCGGTAACAGTAGGTACCTCGGTCGGTTATGAAGGCGGTCTTTTCTTCATCTTCGGGGGCCATCCGGATCTGATTGTAGCCCGAATAGGCATCCATGAATGACAGCATTTGGTGGCCTGAGGTGGCATCCACAAGCTGGTCGATCCGAGGGAGGGGGAAGCTATCCTTCGGGCATGCCTTGTTGAGGTCGGTGAAGTCGATGCAGATCCTCCATTTGCCATTCGACTTTTTCACCATGACGACATTTGACAACCAACTTGGGTAATTCACCTCTCGGACAAAATTGGCTTTGATGAGTTTGTCGACCTCCTCTTCAATGGCTTTTTGCCGTTCTGGGGCGAAGCTTCTCTTCTTCTGCTTAACAGGCCTGTGCATCTCGTCCACATTGAGACGATGGACGAGGACTTCGGGGTTAATCCCTGGCATGTCGGAGGCGGTCCAGGCGAAGATGTCCGCATTGCTTTGGAGGAATCTGATCAGCTCGCGACGAGGCTCTCCTTCGAGTAGCGACCCGATCCTTATGGTTCGGTCGGGCCGAGCTTCGTCTAGCGGTACTTCTTCCAGTTCTTCCACCGGTTCCCCCCGTTGTTCGGCGAAATCTCGCGAGCGTCTAGCCCGTCAACCTCGGGAATTCTGGACTGAAGGCTCGTGACAAAACATTGCCGAGCCATGGCTGACTTCCCCGAACCACTCCAACTCCTGCTCGGTGGGGAACTTCATAGACAGATGTGGGATAGAGACAACCGCCTTAAGGGACATCAAGCCGGGCCTGCCGAATATGGCGTTGTATGGGGACCTGAGGTCGGTCACTAGGAAGTCGGTCTGTACAATGGTTACGAGGGGCCAGGTTCCTGCGCGGACCGTCAGGGTGACGATTCCTTCTGGGATGATGACGTCGCCGGTGAATCCCATCAGGGTGGAATCCACGGCTCGAAGGTTTTCCATGAGCAATTTCATCCTGGCAAACACACGAGGTACAAAACGTTTACCGAGCTTCCACTATCGACCAGGATTCGGCTTACATCATAATTGTTCAAGTTAAGGGATACAACAAGTGCGTCATCATGGGGAAGCTGTATCCCAAGAAGATCATCATCGAAAAGGAAAGTTCGCCCGTGCGTGCCTTCTTTGGCACCGGTGCATCACCGTGCCCCTGGAGCTCGATCCGCCGGCCTCCTCAATCATGTTGATACGGCCAACCACGGGCGGATTTGGTGGAGGAGGGAGTTGTGGGAGCTCAGGCTGGCGATCACCTCCTTGTGGCGGCTCGGGTGCTCTTCTGAACTGGTCCAAGCCGTCCCCGCCGAATCAGTCTCTCGATCTCATTCTTCAGCTGCCAGCATTCTTCAGTGTCATGACCATGCTCCCTATGGTAGCGGCAGTACTTGGCGGGATCTCTTCGGGTTGGGTTCCCTCGGAGAGGTACTGGTCGGGGAAGCTGGCGCTCTATCTCCATGAGGATTTGCGCCCGGGGCACAGTCAGCGGAGTGTAGCGATCGAATCGCCTAGGGGGACTCCGGGAGCGATTCCTTGGCGGCAGCGGAGGGACTCTTTGGCGGCGAGGTGGACTTGGCCGACGGGCAGGGCGGTGTCTGTCGGGAGCTTTGGGCTCTTGCTTCTTCCTTGCCTGCTCAGCGCGGGCCACTCTCCGCGACTCCTCGACCCGAGCGTATTTGTCCGCAAGGGCCATCATATCAGACAGACATGGGGGGTAGCTGACCTCCATTGCCAAATAGAAGTCGCTCTCCTTGAAACTCCCCCCGCTAGGGCGGACATAGCCACCTCATGATTAAGGTGGTCCACCTCCAACATGGCCTTGTTGAAACGGCCAAGATAATTTCTCAAGGACTCCCCCTCTCTCTGCTTGACTTCGGAGAGGGAGTCGGATCTCCGTCGGTGGCGGCGGCTGCTGACGAACTGGCCAATAAAAAGGTGGCTCAGCTCGTCGAATGAATCAATGGAACCCGGTTTCAAGGCGTTGAACCAGGTTCGGGCGGATCCTCTGAGGGTGGNGGTTTCAGGGCGTTGAACCAGGTTCGGGCGGATCCTCTGAGGGTGGATGGGAAGGCCCGGCAGAGGATCGCATCAGATGCTCCGTGGAACATCATTATTGACCGGAAGCTGCTGAGATGGTCGTCCGGATCAGTGGAGCCGTGATAGGGCTCGACGGTTGGCAGCTTGACATGGGAGGGAATCACTTCCTCCATGATCCCTTAGAGAAAGGGATGCCCTGCTCTGCTTTGGGCTGGGCAGGTGGATCTGCTTGGCGGCGTCCAGCTCCTGACGCATTTCTTGGATCTGACGGCGGATCTCCTCCTCACCGGCGAGAGGAGCAGCCGGGCGGGAGAACCGCAAGGATGGCGTCGAATCATGGCGAGACGTTGCCGGAGAGAGGGAGCGGGCTCGCCGAGATCTGGGAAGATCTCTATCGTAACCGGTTCGAGGGACCGGTTTGTCCCCCCTGGGGCGATGTGGGGGATCCGCTGATTCATGCGGATCAGAGGAGGAGGTTGCCGGCGAAGAAGAAGTCGCCGTTTCTTTCTGGGGATGTGAAGCAGGAGGAGGTGCAAGACGCTCCTGGACCAGGTGGGTGAGAGCCTGGACTTGTTGGACCAGCGTAGCAAACTGGTCCTGGGTCACCGGAATGGCAGGCGGCGACGGAGTCTCGACAGGTGGGGGTTGTGGCGCTGTGGCGCCAGTCGGATCAGGCCTCTGGGAGGCGACCTGATCTTGAGCATCAGAGGTTGCTCCTCTCTTCCGGTTGGCCATCAGAGAGGTTCTTCTCCGGATTAAGATCCTTGTCTCCTTCTTTCAAGTTTTAATGGGACTTGAGGCCCTTCCTCTAGCGCCAATCTGTTGCCGCCGGGATCCGTCCTCCGACTCGGCGCGGTCGATCTCAGGGAGTGGGGTGCGGCGGACCTGCAAAACAGGAAGCCCACACGCGGAAGGACGCCGGGGGTGGTCCTCCGCGGAAGGCCCTCCGACGCTCAAGTCAGTGAGGAAGGAATCGGCGATCAACCAGACAATGGGAGGTGGATCTCTCCGGGAGACCTCTCCAGGGGGCGGCCAATCGGAGGCTCCGGAAGGGCAGAGCACCGACGAGCTGCCGGGAGAGAGAGAGAGATCCAGAGTTTTTTGTGTGTCAAGAGTCGCGTACCTGAGGGAATCTGCCAAACTGATATTTATAGACTGTCACCTGGGGACTTGAGCATCTTCTGGAAGGTACTGAGGTTGTTACGATACGGGGGTAGACAGAATCAGGCCGTTGTGGGGCCGTTAGAATCCACGCCTTGTCTGTTAAGGGATCGACTGGGAGAGCCCTTGATGTCTTGGGATCTGGGTGAGTAGACCTGGGGCGGTTACAATAGGTCTTAGGCCACGTCTTAACATGATCCCCTGCTCAGGGTGCTGCTCGGGTAGACTTGAGCTCTCCCGCGTCAGGTTCCGCGGAGGTAGACGTCGGGGCGTGGATCGCTAGGTAGCGGGCTGCCGAGCTACGGAGCCCGGAAGAGGCCGAGCTAGGGAAGCCCGGGAGAGGCCGAGCTAGGCCGAGAAGCCCGGAAGAGGCCGAGCTAGGGAAGCCCGGGAGAGGCCGAGCTAGAGCCGGAGCCCGGAAGAGGCCGAGCTAGGGAAGCCCCCGAGGGAAGCCCGAGGCCGCTAGGGGAGCCCGGAAGAGGCCGAGCTAGCCGAGCTAGGGAGCCCGGAAGAGGCCGAGCTAGCCGGAAGAGGCCGAGCTAGGGAAGCCCGGAGAGGCCGAGGGAGAGGCCGAGCTAGCCCGGGAGAGGCCGAGCCGGAGGCCCGGAAGAGGCCGAGCTAGGGAAGCCCGGAGAGGCCGAGCTAGCCCGGGAGAGGCCGAGCTAAGGAAGAGAGGCCGAGCCAGGGAGGCCCGGAAGAGGCCGAGCTAGGGAAGCCCGGGAGAGGCCGAGCTAGGCCGAAGCCCGGAGAGGCCGAGCCGGAAGCCCGGGAGAGGCCGAGCTAGGGAAGCCCGGGAGAGGCCGAGCTAGGAGAGGCCGAGCCAGGGAGGCCCGGAAGAGGCCGAGCTAGGGAAGCCCGGAGAGGCCGAGCTAAGGAAGCCCGGAGAGCCGAGCCAGGGAGCCCGGAGGCCGAGCTAGGGAAGCCCCCGGGAAGCCCGGGAGAGGCCGAGCTAGCCCGGAGAGGCCGAGCTAGGAAGCCCGGAGGCCGAGCTAAGGAAGCCCGGGAGAGGCCGAGCCAGGGAGGCCCGGAGAGGCCGAGCCAGGGAAGCCCGGAGAGGCCGAGCTAAGGAAGCCCGGGAGAGGCCGAGCCAGGGAAGCCCGGGAGAGGCCGAGCTAGGAAGCCCGGGAGAGGCCGAGCTAAGGAAGCCCGGGAGAGGCCGAGCCAGGGAGGCCCGGAAGAGGCCGAGCTAGGGAAGCCCGGGAGAGGCCGAGCTAGGGAAGCCCGGGAGAGGCCGAGCCACGGAGGCCCGGAAGAGGCCGAGCCAGGGAGTCCCGGTAGAAACCGAAAGGAGGGGGTCAGCCTTAGTCGTCTTGCACGGATATCAATGCAATGACGATTTTACCCCCCAACAAGTCCAGATATGTTAATATATGCGCATCAGAAATGCTTATGTGGCAGGTATTCATACGGCCTCCGGGCCTGCAGTCTAGATACGTTAATATATGCTTATGTGATATACGTTTAGAATGGTAACTATGCGTTGGCATGTATTCATACGGCCTTCGGGCCTTCATTTCATTATAAAAAAGCAAGATGGATAAGGTTCACATTAACTTATATCATCATAACCCAAAAATTTTGGAGTACTTATCCATCTTTAACTGGGTATAAATCATAGAACCAACTCTTAATTTTTTGATATGGAACTGTTGGAAGAGGCATCACAATCTATCCCCATGCGACGTCGCTAGAGGCAAATAATCACAACCACCAGATAGCGAGGATTCTAGAGGTGGCCCTCATAGGTTCAAGAGGTGGCTCCCATGTAGCATTTTGCCTTGTATGACACTTAGCTTCTGCACTTTCGATTGGTGTGTAGCTTTGGTACCATATTGTAACGACCTGAGCTTCGGACCCGCATCACCCACGAACCCGTTTCGTTACAATAAAGCAAGGTGAACAAGGTCTACACCACCTTGAGCCATCACAACCTAAAAAGGGATCCAATTGGTATTTGTTCATCTTTCTTAACTGATTATAAACCATGCAACCAACTTTCAATTTTCAATATGGAACTATTGGGAGGGGCATCACAATCTATCTTGTTTACCAAGGCGACGTCCTCGTCCCAACAAGTTCAAGAGGTGGCTCTCATCCATGTAGCACTTTGTCCTATATGATACTTAATTCATGCACCCACGAACCCATTTCGTTACAATAAAGTAAGATAGATAAGGTTGGAGAATGATGTTGGCTAAGCATTTAATGGTGCAGAAACAGTCATAATGACTTGGACAACATTTATTGGAATGGAGCCTCATTTAAGTCGGCCCCACCTCGGCATCATCCCATCCCGTCTCTTCTAAGTCGGCCCGTCTCATTCAAGTCGGCCCCACCTCATTCAAGTCGGCCCCACCTCATTCAAGTCGGCCAAGTCGGCCCCACCTCATTCAAGTCGGCCTCGCCTCATTAAGTCGGCCTCTTTTAAATCGGCCCCGCCTCATTTAAGTCGGCCCTCTCATTCAAGTCATCCCATCCCGGCCTCTTTCAAATCAGCCCTGTCTCATTTAAGTTGGCACTCTCATTCAAGTCGGCCCCGCCTCATTCAAGTCGGCCTCTTCTAAATCGGCCCCGCCTCATTTAAGTCGGCCCTCTCATTCAAGTCGGCTCGGCCTTGGCATCGTCCCGTCCCAGCCTTTTCCAAATCGGCCCCGCCTCATTTAAGTTGGCCCTCTCATTCAAGTCGGCCCGGCCTCATTCATGTTGGCCCTCTCATTCAAGTCGGCCCTTTCATTCAAGTCGGCGATCGTCTCGTCCCGGTCTCTTCCAAGTCGGCCCCGCCTCATTCAAGTCGGCCCAGCCTTATTTAAGTCGGCCCTCTCATTCAAGTCAGCCCCGCCTCGACATCGTTTCGTCCTGGCCTCTTCCAAGTTGGCCCCGCCTCATTTAAGTCGGCCCTCTCATTCAAGTCAGCCCCGCCTCATTTAAGTCGGCCCTCTTATTCAAGTCGGCCCCGCCTCGGCATCGTCCATCTCGGCTTCCACAACCACATCATGTCTCTCGCACAAAGGCATTTATGGCCTCATAAAGGTCACGTTCTCGACCACCTCCGCCCCGGCCATGAACAGTGCCATGCAAGCACTCTATAATCAACACTTTACAAGGGACAGCTGGCTTCAACTCCAACTCTTCATCTTAGACGGATGTGTGGCTCGTGATGGTGATGAGACTCCACCACCTTTTATTTCTCTTCCCTGTAGTGGTCAAATCAAATGGCCACCCCGACGAACTTGACCCACCAACCAGCTACAGCCACCCACTTTGATGGGATTTAACCTGCAGCCCTGACATGCCAAAGGAGGGAGCAAGCCTTGCCATCACCTTAAATGCTCTGACAAGTGGCAGAACCACATGCCTTACAGACATCAGCTCTAACACTCACCTATCAAAGTCATCATTACGAGGCCTCAACCACTCAAGCCAGACAAACTCTAAGCACCTATAAAATGGGTAAGAGGGACCCCCGACCAGGTAACTAAGAACTGATA
Organism: Calamus simplicifolius; assembly: GCA_900491605.1. NCBI lineage: Eukaryota > Viridiplantae > Streptophyta > Magnoliopsida > Arecales > Arecaceae > Calamus > Calamus simplicifolius. The sequence goes on along the minus strand of UESW01004463.1, from coordinate 510,530 downwards.
ACAACAACAATACTCTTAAACGCTCATTTTTGCTTACAGAGAGCTCTTCTCCGAGCCTCTCTCTCTTTCTCTTTCGAGCTTCCTCAAGCTCGCGGTTGTTGCCCAGAGCACTGACTTAAGCGTCGGAGGGTCTCCGTCGGAATCTCTGGCCCCCGGACTTTTTGCAGGCTCCCAGACGTGAGAAGCTCGCCGGAAGATCCCGGGCTCGCTGGAGAAGGCGACCGGATGCTCGCGGACGTTTAGGGGGGTGATCTGGCAGCATCAGATTGACGCGCCAGGAAGGAAAGAAAGCAGAGTTCTGTGACACTAAGCTACAAGCTCTCACTCCCTCTATGACAACAATGGTGGATAAAATATGGTGATGACAAAGACCCATGGAGCTTCTGCCAGTAACGCTGGGGGGCACCCTCAATAAGCTAACCGGCAAGAGACCGGCTCTCTGCCCCATAGTTACCACTATCTCGGGCCATTCAGGCAGAGCATCATGCCACCCTTACTCTGCAAGTCCAAACATCAATGGTAGCTGCCAAAAGCTACGGAAGCGATATTTTGTGGCCTCACAGCAACAAACAAGAGCCCATGTTGCTCCTTTAGTTTTCGCTCAAGCCATCCACCATCCATCCGATGAGAGATCTCCCCAGCGAGAGAATCACCACTATCATATTTCTCTGGAGCTCAACGGCATCATAACAACCTCAAACTTAAGCTCATCGGCAATTTAAGGCTCAGGCTCGTTAGCCAGTACTTGCCACCCAAATCCTAACTCCTAGTCAGCTCAAGTATTTATGTGCATTTTAATTCTTGATGGTGATAAGTCGAGGCGTGTTGATGCTATTAATGTAAGGTGGGAAATAAAGACAAAAGGCTTTGACTATTGACTCTACCCTTTCCCTCTCTCCCCCTTTCTCTTCCTCTTTACTGCACCCAGAGCCAATCCGAGCCCAAGACCTCCTGCGATTCCATTCTAGTTGCCCTTGGATTTCAGCGCCCCCACCTTCAATCAACATAGTTTCCTGGGGAGCAGGTCATCAACTCAACAGAAGGAGACCAATTCTTTAAAGAAAAAACTCTCAAGCCTGTAATCAACGTCGACACCAAACACGATGCAAAGGCAAACAGCTACGAAAAAGCTAAGTATACTACACTTTGAGAAAAAAGTTTCTTTTCATTAGTGTTGAATGCATTATAGGAAACCCGACAAAATTAACCTCTCAAAAAAGGCTCTTAATGGTCCTGCGATCATAAGGTCACCGCCGGGCCGGCCGCGAAACCCCCACGGTGGTTCAAGACCTATGGTTCCAGCGACCTCGAGTCACCTCCCGGACCAGCACACAAGCACTTAAGGCGGTTCTGGAAGAGCTCAGCGGCATCGCGGCTAACAAATACCACTCGGCCTGGCTAGCATACGCCCCAAGTCGGTTCAAATCCCTAACAGCCCGTACCCGCTCGAGTCACCTCCCGGACCAGCACGCAAACACCCAAGGCGGTTCCGGAGGAGCTCGGCGCATTGTAGCTAACGGGACACCACTCGGTCTGGCTAGCATACGCTCCCAAGTCGGTTCAAGTCCCTAACAGCCCGTACCCGCTCGAGTTGCCTCCCGAACCAGCGCACAAACACCCAAGGCGGTTCTGGAGGAGCTCGACGGCATCACGGCTAATGAAACACCACTCGGTCTGGCTAGCATATGCCTCTGAGTCGATTCAAGTCCCTAACAGCTCGTACCCGCTTCGGAGCACCCTGTTTATTTGAAACCGTAAGTTTGCTCTTCAGTTACTAGCACCACAGGCAATCGTAACGAGCTTCCCCAAAAGCCAAGCTCACTGTCCCAGATCTCGGTGTTCACGAAGCAGCCTCTCCCTCTTCCTCCTCCTCCTTGTTTTGGTTGATTTATTGGAGAAACCTCAAGAGTCCCAACCCCAAATCAAGGAGGAAGGTGAGTCGTTGCTTTTCCTACGCTCTTTATGGTGTTGTTTTCTCTCTTCTTTTCGTCCCTTTCTTCTGTTCAAATCAATACTTGTTTCCTCTTGTTGGTAGAATTGGTGGATCCTTTCGATCCATGGATGCATCGGATGAAGCGTTGGAGATCAGTGACTCTGAGCTTGATGAGTTGTTCGTCTGGCCTTGGATCGGGGTGCTCATCAATGTCCCCACTGAAGAAGGTGGGTTTAAGCTCGGAGAACATCTCTCAGACTTTAATCCTGTTGATGTCATTCCTTTAGGGGAGGGGAGCTGCAGTTGTGAGGTTTAACAAGGATTGGAGCGGGTTCAAGGATGCCATGGCTTTCGAGAACCACTTCAAAGCGAGTCATCATGGCAAGAACGATTGGAATGAGAGGGTCGATGATGGATCGGAGATGTATTATGGCTGGATTGCCCGGGATGATGACTATAACGCCGAGAACATTGTCGGGCATCATCTTCAGAGGCACGGGGAACTGAGGACGATTTCAGACGTTGTTAAGGAAGAGTCCAAGGAGACTGGCAAGATTGTGGCAATTCTTGCCAATCAAATCGAGGTCAAGAAGAAGCACCTGCAGGAATTGGAGTTGAGGTACAATGTGACTACTCTGTCGTCGTTATTATAGGCATAGTTTATACATACTCAGTATTTCGTTAGATATTTTGAAAATATCTTGCAATGAAGGCTGCTTCAATTTGGTAGCATTTGATGAAGCTTAAGAATTCGATAAATTTGGCAAATTTTTATTAGAGCTCACTACTATTATACCAAAGAAGACTCCTGTTGACCGTTTTCGTGTTGGGTTAATGTTTCAGTCCAGATATGTTAATATATGCGCATCATAAATGCTTATGTGATATAGGTTTAGAATGGTATATGTGTGTTTGGCGGGTATTCATACGGCAGGTATTCATACGACCTCCGGGCCGTAGTCTAGATACGTTAATATATGCGCGTCAGAAATGCTTATGTGATATACGTTTAGAATGGTAGGGCCTGCAATACCCACGAACCCATTTCATTATAAGAAAGCAAGATGGATAAGGTTCACACCAACTTGTGTCACCATAACCCAAAAATTTTGGGATCCAATTGGTACTTATCCATCTTTAACTGGGTATAAATCATAGAACCAACTCTTAATTTTTCGATATGGAACTGTTGGGAGAGGCATCACAATCTATCCCCATGCGACGTCCTCGTCGCTAGAGGCAAATAATCACAACCACCAGATAAGCAGGATTCAAGAGGTGGCCCTCATAGGTTCAAGAGGTGGCTCCCATGTAGCATTTTGTCCTGTATGACACTTAGCTCCTGCACTTTCGATTGGTGTGTAGCTCTGGTACCATATTGTAACGACCTGAGCTTCGGACCCGCAGCACCCACGAACCCGTTTCGTTACAATAAAGCAAGGTGAACAAGGTCTACACCACCTTGGGCCATCACAACTTAAAAAGGGATCCAATTGGTATTTGTTCATCTTTCTTAACTGATTATAAACCATACAACCAACTTTCAATTTTTCAATATGAAACTATTGGGAGGGGCATCACAATCTATCCTGCTTACCGAGGCGACGTCCTCGTCGCCAGGGGCAAATGATCACAATCATCAGGTAGGCAGAATTCTAGAGGTGGTCCCAACAAGTTCAAGAGGTGGCTCTCATCCATGTAGCACTTTGCCCTGCATGGCACTTAGCTCATGCACTTCCAACTGGTGCGTGACTGATACCATATTGTAACGACCCGGGCTCTGGGCCTACAGCACCCACGAACCCATTTCGTTACAATAAAGCAAGATAGATAAGGTTCATATCAACTTCAGTCACCATAACCCAAAAAAGGATTCAATTGGTACTTGTCCATCTTCCTTAACTAATCAACTCTCAATTTTTCGGTATGGGACTATTGGGAATGGGGTGGAGAATGACGTTGGCTAAGCATTAATGGTGCAGAAACAGTCATAATGACTTGGCCAGCATTTATTGGAATGGAGCGCCAAAGAGAAAAAAGTCCTGCCAGCTTCACCCCGGCACTCCTCATAAAGGCCACGTGCATCCCACCATGTGCTGGCTCTAAGGCATTTATTGCCTTATTCTCTCTTCGCATTTATGACTGCAACGTAGGTGGACGTGAAGGAAGGGAGAAGTCCAAGTTGGCTTGTCCCGGCCTCTTCCAAATTGGCCCCGCCTCATTTAAGTCGACACTCTCATTCAAGTCGGCCCCGCCTCATTTAAGTCGGCCCCGCCTCGGCATCATCCCATCCGGGCCTCGGCCCGTCTCATCTAAGTTGGCGCTCTCATTCAAGTCGGCCCCGCCTCATTCAAGTCGGCCCTCTCATTCAAGTCGGCCCCACCTCATTCAAGTTGGCCCTCTCAATCAAGTCGGCCCTGCCTCATTCAAGTCGGCCTCTTCCAAATTGGCCCCGCCTCATTTAAGTCGGCCCTCTCATTCAAGTCGGCTCGGCCTTGGCATCGTCCCATCCGGGCCTCTTCCAAATCGGCCTTGCCTCATTTAAGTTGGCCCTCTCATTCAAGTCGGCCCCGCCTCATTCAAGTTGGCCTCTTCCAAATCGGCCCCGCCTCATTTAAGTCGGCCCTCTCATTCAAGTCGGCTCGGCCTTGGCATCGTCCCATCCCAGCCTCTTCCAAATCGGTCCCGCCTCATTTAAGTTGGCCCTCTCATTCAAGTCGGCCCGGCCTCATTCATGTTGGCCCTCTTATTCAAGTCGGCCCTCTCATTCAAGTCGACGTATCGTCTCGTCCCGGTCTCTTCCAAGTCGGCCCCGCCTCATTCAAGTCGGCCCCGCCTTATTTAAGTCGGCCCCGCCTTATTTAAGTCGGCCCTCTCATTCAAGTCAGTCCCGCCTCGGCATCGTTTCATCCCGGCCTCTTTCAAGTTGGCCCCGCCTCATTTAAGTTGGCCCTCTCATTCAAGTCAGCCCTGCCTCATTTAAGTCGGCCCTCTCATTCAAGTCGGCCCTGCCTCGGCATCATCCGTCTCGGCTTCCACAACCACATCATGTCTCTCGCACAAAAGCATTTATGGCCTCATAAAGGTCACCTTCTCGGCCATCTCCGCCCCGGCCATAAACAGTGCCATGCAAGCACTCTATAATCAACACTTTACAAGGGACAGCTGGCTTCAACTCCTAACTCTTCATCTTAGACGGATGTGTGTCTCGTGATGGTGATGAGACTCCACCACCTTTTATCTCTCTTCCCTGTAGTGGTCAAATCAAATGGCCACCCCGACGGAACTTGACCCACCAACCAGCTGCAGCCACCCACTTTGATGGGATTTAACCTGTAGCCCTGACATGCCCAAGGAGGGAGCAAGCCCTGCCATCACCTTAAATGCTCTGACAAGTGGCAGAACACCATGCCTCACAGACATCAGCTCTGACACTTCACACATCAAAGTCATCATTACGAGGCCTCAACCACTCAAGCTAGACAAACTCTAAGCACCTATAAAATGGGTAAGAGGGACCTCCGACCAGGTAACTAAGAACTGATAACCACAACAATACTCTTAAACGCTCATTTTTGCTTACCGAGAGCTCTTCTCCGAGCCTCTCTCTCTTTCTCTTTCGAGCTTCCTCAAGCTCGCGGTTGTTGCCCAGAGCACTGACTTAAGCGTCGGAGGGTCCCCATCGGAATCTCCGGCCCCCGGGACTTTTTGCAGGCTCCCAGACGTGAGAAGCTCGCCGGAAGATCCCGGGCTTGCTGGAGAAGGCGACCGGACGCTCGCGGACGTTTGAGGGGGGTGATCTGGCAGCATCAGATTGACGCGCCAGGAAGGAAAAGAAAGCAGAGTTCTATGACACTAAGCTACAAGCTCTCACTCCCTCTACGACAACAATGGTGGATAAAAATATGGTGATGACAAAGACCCATGGAGCTTCTGCCAGTAACGCTAGGGGGCACCCTCAATAAGCTGACCGGCAAGAGACCGGCTCTCTGCCCCATCGTCACCACTATCTCGGGCCATTCAGGCAGAGCATCATGCCACCCTTACTCTGCAAGTCCAAACATCAATGGCAGCTGCCCAAAAGCTACGAAAGCGATATTTTGTGGCCTACAGCAACAAACAAGAGCCCATGCTGCTCCTTTAGTTATCGCTCAAGCCATCCACCATCCATCCGATGAGAGATCTCCCCAGCGAGAGAATCACCATTATCATATTTTTCTGGAGCTCAACGGCATCAGAGCAACCTCAAACTTAAGCTCATCGGCAATTTAAGGCTCAAGCTCGTTAGCCAGCAAGAGCGTCAGTACTTGCCACCCAAATCCTAACTCCTAGTCAGCTCAAGTATTTATGTGCATTTTAATTCTTGATGGTGATAAGTCGAGGCGTGCTGATGCTATTAATGTAAGGTGGGAAATAAAGACAAAAGGCTTTGACTATTGACTCTACCCTTTCCCTCTCTCCCCTTTCTCTTCCTCTTTACTGCACCCAGAGCCAATCCGAGCCCAAGACCTCCTGCGGATTCCATTCTAGTTGCCCTTGGATTTCAGTGCCCCCCACCTTCAATCAACATAGTTTCCTAGGGGGCAGGTCATCAACTCAACAGAAGGAGACCAATTTCTTTAAAGGAAAAACTCTCAAGCCTGTAATCGACGTCGACACCAAACACGACGCAAAGGCAAACAGCTACGAAAAAGCTAAGTATACTACACTTGAGAAAAAAAGTTTCTTTTCATTAGTGTCTGAATGCATTACAGGAAACCCGACAAAATTAACCTCTCAAAAAAGGCTCTTAATGGTCCTGCGATCATAAGGTCACCCCGGGCCGACCGCGAAACCCCTGCGGTGGTTCAAGACCTATGGTTGCAGCGACCTCGAGTCACCTCTCGGACCAGCACACAAGCACTTAAGGCGGTTCTGGAAGAGCTCAGCGGCATCGCGGCTAACAAATACCACTCGGCCTGGCTAGCATACGCCCCAAGTCAGTTCAAATCCCTAACAGCCCATACCCGCTCGAGTCACCTCCCGGACCAGCACTTAAACACCCAAGGCGATTCTGGAGGAGCTCAGCGGCATTGCAGCTAACGGGACACCACTCGGTCTGGCTAGCATATGCCCCCGAGTCGGTTCAAGTTCCTAACAGCCCGTACCTGCTCGAGTTGCCTCCCGAACCAGCGCACAAACACCCAAGGCGGTTCTGGAGGAGCTCGACGGCATCGCGGCTAACGAAACACCACTCGGTCTGGCTAGCATATGCCTCCGAGTCGGTTCAAGTCCCTAACAGCCCGTACCCGCTCGAGTCACCTTCCGAACCAGCATACAAACACTCGAGGCAATTTTATTTTAGCCCCCGCGGCTCTATCTCTGCTTTGAAAATTTTATATCTGCCTCAACGGCATCATTGCAGCTTTAGCGGCATTATTTCAGCCTCAACAACTTTATCTCTGCCTTAGCGGTACTATTGCAGCCTCAATGGCTTTCTCTCTGCCTTAGCAGCACTATTGCAGCCTCGACGGCTTTATCTCTGTCTCAACGACGTCATCTCTGCCTCAGCGGCATTATTGTTGCCTCATCGGCAATTTTATCTCAGCCTCAGCGGCATTATTGCAGCCTCCACGGCTCTATTTCTGCTTCAGTAATTTTATCTCAGTATATTTTATATGATATACTAATTAATGAAGATTTAATAAGAATTTTGGGATATTGAACTTTTTGAATATATTTTGCTGATTTGGATTTCAAGATTGTGATTGTATTGGAAACATTATAATTCTTGAATTCAAAGTACCTCTACTCTTTCGGATATTTATCATCTAAAAATTATAGTCAAGGGGTTCAAATTAATTACATAAAGTTCAAAATTAGTTATCTCCAAAGTTATTCAATAAATTTTAATTAATTACTACACCTCACACCATATACACCAAAATCTCTAGATCATTTGCCTCATCTTTTCTTATCTATTTCTATCCCTATGGATTTAGATTAAGAGCACTGACATGGTAACATAGAAATCTCATATAAATAGCCAATTAATATGTGACTCTCCTATTCCTTATTTCATAATTGCTATAAAAAATTCTTTTAAATTGACCCTCCATTCACTACCATTAAAAAAATAAATTATCAATATCGCAATTGCTATGTCGACAAAAATTTCTAGAGAAAGGAACTTTCCATCTAATAATACTATATGTTAGTTTCATGTGCACAACTGCAAAAAATAAAAAATAAAAAATAAAAAATCTTGGCCAAAATTTCTAGAGAAAGGAACTTTCCATCTAATAATACTATATGTTAGTTTCATGTCACACTAAACATTTGATTTTGAATGATGAAAACTTTATAGATCAACCATTTTCATATAGAAAAAAAAAACTACAATATAAGTTGGGTAAACTATAAATGTCTACTTAAAATGGATGTCATTCATCAAGGAGTTTTATACCACAAAATAAATGCCATCAATGTCTCTTTTTTTCCAAGTACAGGCTAAATTAACATAAAGGCCATCATTACTTTTTACAACAAATTCTTATAAAAAAATATATTTTCAATCATCTTATATAGGTTACCTTGCTTATGGCTTAGCTCTCGCGTAAAGGATGACCAAGAAGATGGAAAAGCATCTACTAAGGCTTGGACCTTATAGTTTTCAAAAAAACTACAACCAATCAACTCAGACTTTCTAAAAAAATCTTGGAATTTGTTTATGGGATCTGCTAGATATATCTGATACCACTAAAGCTGTCACGCCCCAGGCCCAAATATCGGGCTAGGATGACAACCCGCCGCGTGCCGGGCACGCAAGGCGTCATAAAATTTTTAACATATAACACCATTATATATAAAACCAAGTCAAATACAATACTAAAAGTTTTGGGCTAACACCCTTACACACCACAATAATAAAGTCTGGGCATCAAGCCCTACACATATGTAATACTGGGGTTACAACAAAATAATGGTCTTGTTTTATTTAATAGAAGATCCATCACCCCACCAATCCATCTTCAACCTCGTGGCTCTGACAAAAACATTGTAAGATTTTTGTGAGCTTACACTCAGTAAGTAAGCCACGTTATACAGTCAAATCATAGCATAGCAATCAATAAGCACATAAATGATCTGCATGCTTAAACATTCCACAAGTACTCAAACATGCAATGTAAGTAAACCCATTGTTTATACTCTCAATGGTAACTGTAAATGTGACCCACGGCCCTGCAATATCTCAATAGTGTACCAACAAGCATCCCCCTACTGAAAGGGTCCAGATACCAGGGTCACGCCATGTCATAATCCATCAGAACACATACTCTATATGTGTGATGCCACCTCATAGAACCAAGCAGAACACATCCTCTAGATGTGTGATGCCACCTCATAGAACTCAGAACACATCCTCTAGATCCGTGATGCCATCTCGAACCCAAGCAGAACACATCCTCTAGATGTGTGATGGCATAAACAAGCAGAACACGTCCTCTAGACGTGTAGGTGGTATAAACAAGCAGAACACATCCTCTAGACGTGTAGGTGGCATAAACAAGCAGAACATGTCCTCTAGACGTGTGTGTGGTATGACATGATAAAGGAGAACCGCGGCGACACATAACAGTACCTCACATCACATGCACTCATCATATCAATAAACAACTATATACTGCATAAACAGTGAATTATACTTACTGAACAATTGCATGTAATATATCACATCAATGTCATAATAACTGCATCTCTCATGCATAGCATCCACACATGAAATCATAGCACATAAACAGTCATGTATTCATAATATTCATCTACTTACAATTTAGCCAATAACAATTCTTCATGTCACAATTCACAATTTAAACATTCATATAATGAATAATTTATTAAATACTGATAACTGGCTTACTTACCTCAGCACGCTATCCAACAGGTATATATGCAGCTAGTCAGATGTCTGAGCACCTACAGGATCATTTTACACAATTAATTTATTAGCAAAAAATATTAAAATGTCCCTTAGAATTTCTACCCAAACTAGTTCACGGGCCCTACTTTGGGCTCGAATATCTCCCACTACACACACCCAATTGGGGAAGTAAAAATACCCCAAGAAACTAGAATTCACCCAGATTCTAGCCATATAATTATTTTTCTAATCCCGGCCCGTTACAGGGCCCAAAATCCAGCCCAAAATTAGCTCACTGCACGGCCCAAAAGGCCCTGAACCGGCCGACCCAGCCGGCCCGGTTCAAACCATAGCCCACCCGATCCCCTGTTTCACCGAACAGGGGATGGGAACCTAGCCGGCGGCCGGGGCCGCCGCCGGCCAAATTGAGGGCGGCCCGGCCGCCGGTGGCCGGGCCAGAGCCGGCCGCCGCCATGGCCGGCCGCCAAATTCCCTCTCTCTCCCTCAATTTCTCTCATCTCTTCCTTTACAACCGCGCGGCACGACTCTGTGCCGGCGGCACGGTCGACCACCTTGGTCGGCCGGACCTCCACCGGACGCACGCCCGGCGCCGGTGGAGGCGACAGGCCAAAGCTCGGGCCCGGTGAGGCGGCGAGCACGCCGCCGGGCCCGAACCAATCAGCGAAAGCCGAAGCCACCGCGCGAGAGAAGGGCCAATTGGCCCTCTCTCTCTTTCTCTCCACCACCACCCCGCCGGACGCCTCCCCCGGCGCCAGCGGGGTCGCCGGCCAAGGCTCAGGCCCGGCGAGGCAGCGAGCACGTCGCCGGGCCTGAACCAATGGATCGACCGGCGATATCCTTCTCTTCTCTCTCGCGATCTCTCTGTCTTCCTCTCTGTCTCTCTCACTCTCTCTCTGGATCCGGGATTACCTGATGGAAACTGATGCCAGAATGATGGAGGGAGTCCCCCCCTCCATCGCATATTTAATCACCCCCGCGCAACGCTTCGGTTTAAGGATCCGGGCAAACGAAGCGCTTCGCTCTCAGCGAAGCGTTGCACTGCACAGGACCAAGCCTGAACCTGGTTCACATGAACCGGGAACCGGGTACTACATCCTCCCCTCCTTATAAAAATTTTGGCCTCGAAATTGATACATGACCTCTTAACTACGGGTCAATCAAACTAATCAAAAGTTAACAATCTTAGATAGATAAATTACCTTCAAATAATTGAGGATACTTCTTTTTAATTTCTTCCTCCAGCTCCCAAGTAGCCTCCCTCTCAGAGTGATTATTCCACTGAACTTTGACATAAGGGATGGTACGCCGCCTCAGAATCTGATCCTTGCGGTCCACGATACGCACAGGATGCTCCTCATACGATAAATCCTTCCTCAACTGAATAGGCTCATAAGCTATGACATGACTGGGGTCTGAAACATATTTCCTCAGCATAGATACATGGAATACATTGTGAACACCAGATAAGATCGGAGGCAGTGCTAAGCTGTAAGCAACCTCCCCAACTCTGCCCAAGATCTCAAAAGGTCCAATATAGCGTGGACTAAGCTTTCCTCTAACCCCGAATCTCATCACATCCTTGGTTGGTGATACCCTTAAGAAAACATGATCCCCAACCTGAAATTCTAACTCTCTCCTTCTGACGTCAGCATAACTCTTCTGCCTGCTCTGAGCTGCACGAAGACGCTCCCTGATCAAATGCACCTTGTCAACTGTCTGCTGGATGAGCTCAGGGCCTAGCAATTTTCTTTCCCCCACGTCATCCCAACACAAAGGAGATCGGCACCTCCTACCGTACAAAGCCTCAAATGGGGCCATCTGGATACTGGCTTGATAACTATTGTTATAAGCAAACTCCACCAAAGATAAGTGGTTATCCCAAGCCCCACCCAAGTCCATTACACAGGCGCGCAACATATCTTCTAGAATCTGAATGGTCCTCTCAGACTGCCCATCAGACTGGGGATGATATGTCGTACTGAAGTTCAATTTGGTCCCCAAGGCTTTATGAAGACTCTTTCAAAACTGTGATACAAATCTGGTATCCCGGTCAGATACAATAGAAACAGGAACACCATGGAGTCTCACAATCTGCTCCAATACAAGCTAGCCAATCTGTCACTCGAGACTCCAACTCTGAAAGGTAGGAAATGAGCTGACTTTGTCAGTCTGTCCACAATAACCCAAACAGCATCATTACTCCTGGGAGTTTTGGGCAGACCAGTCACAAAATCCATAGTAATCTTTTCCCATTTCCATTGAGGAATCATCAAAGATTGAAGAGGTCCCGCAGGTTTTTGATGCTCGGCCTTCACCCGCTGACATATTAAGCACTTGGCCACAAACTGAGCAATATCCCTCTTCATCCCTTTCCACCAAAAATTCTCCTTTAAGTCTCTATACATTTTAGTACCACCAGGATGCACAGTATAGGGAGAGTAGTGAGCCTCCCTCAAAATCTCGGCTTTCAACTCCTCATTGCTAGGCACACAAAGTCTGCCTTCAAATCTCAGGGATCCATCATCCATTACATAAAATCCACTCTGATCTCCTGACTGAACTGCAACTTTAATTCTTTGAAGATCTGGATCTTCCATCTGGGAGGACTTAATTCTGTCAACAAGAGTCGGCTGAAGAATAAGTGCAGCAACAAGTCCATCAGACTGCTGTACTCTCAGTCCAATCTCCCACCTCTCGAGGTCCATCAGAATGTGAGGCTATGAAGTAAGCATAGCAGCTAACTCAGAAGAGGTCTTCCTACTCAAAGCATCAGCCACAACATTAGCCTTCCCTGGGTGGTAATGTAGATTCAGATCATAGTCCTTCAGAAGTTCCAACCACCTCCTCTGCCTCAAATTGAGCTCCTTCTGTGTGAAGATATATTTTAGACTCTTATGGTCTGTATACACATCACACGACACTCCATAGAGATAATGCCGCCAAATTTTTAAAGCAAAAACCACCGTAGCTAATTCCAAATCATGAGTCGGATAGTTCTGCTCATAAGGCTTCAGCTGTCTAGAAGCATAGGCTATCACATTTCCATTCTGCATTAGAACACATCCCAATCCTTTCCGAGAGGCATCAGTATAAAGTGTGAAACCCTCAGATCCTGTCGGAAGAACAAGGATAGGAGCTGACACCAAACGCTGCTTTAGCTCCAAAAAAAAAATCTTCAAAGATCCTTGTCGAAAGAACAAGGATAGGAGCTGACACCAAATGCTGCTTTAGCTCCAAAAAAAAAAATCTTCAAAGATCTGGAATATCTGTCACCATACAAGCATGCTGACATCTCAAGGTTGGAATTTATCATCAGTAATTGGTTTCTACATCTCATCCCAAAGAATTGTGCTTGAATCTTGATAGAAAGTGATTTATAGTTCTCTAATGGTGTCTAAGATTATTTTGCTCATGAATTTAGATGGGGCTACGTGGCTCCACAACCCTCACGTCTCATTTTATCGAACCTTTAGTTTATGCGACTAAACACCAACAAACGACACCGTGTTGGAATTAATTAATAGCAATAAGATTGCTCTAAAATTCTACTCCCTATATCCGAACTTACACTTCGGACTAGGGAGTGGGGGGCATGTGATGAGGGATAAAATCATCATTGCAATATTAACCGCTCACATCAGCGATTAGGTCACGCCCAATCCAACACCCTGCTAGCCAGCTGACATAACATCTAAGCAATGAAGCCAAGTCACCTCTGATAAAGTGGGGTCGTCCCGACAATCCAAACCGTCCTCATACTTCGGCCATCCGAGCCGAGCTATTCCTCAATAACCGAGCTATCCTCATACTTCGGCCATCTGAGCCGAGCTATTCCTCGGTAACCCGAGCTATCCTCATGCTTCGACCATCCGAGCCGAGCCATTCCTCGGTCATGCCTCAGCGGCATCATTGTAGCCTCTATGGCTCTATTTTTGCTTCGGCAATTTTATCTCTGCCTCAGCCGCATTATTGCGGCCTCAATGGCTTTATCTTTGCCTCGTGGCTGATTGACGAGCATACCCCTAGAATTGGCGTACACTGCTTTGAGTGGCGGGCATAAGATAATTTACCTCCAAAATTTCTTAAAGTTCTACACTCCTTTCTCTTAGCTGATGCGCGGCACATAAGCTCAAGGAGTATGGGGGGCATTTGATGGGGTCAGTTGACCCATGGGCAATAAAGGCAACAATTTTTGGATGGCATCCTCTCAAGACATTAATTTCCAGACGATTTTCTTAGATGGCCGTGGCGGTTCCTAGACGCTTAATTCATAGGCGGCCTCACTATTCTACTGGCTTTCTTTTCAAAGGGCATGATGGGTATTAAATATTTCATCTACAATATTGCTGAAGTATCTCGTCATAATGAAGAAAGAGAATAAAAACGAAAAAGGACCACGTCACGGGGGTTCTCCAGGCCACCTTCAGTCATTAATGGCCAATAGTCAAATCAAAAGGCTGGAGCATTTAATGGTAGAGAATGACATTGGCTGAGCATTTAATGGTGCAGAAACAGTCATAATGACTTGGCCAGCATTTATTGGAATGGAGCCACGTAGGCAAAGGAGAGGAAAAAGTCCGAGTCGGCGGCACTCCCGTTCGACCAGCTTCACCCGGCAGGCCACGTGCATCCACCACATGCTAGCTCTAAGGCATTTATTGCCTTATTCTCTCCCCGCATTTATGGCTGCAACGTAGGCCAACATCTAATGGAGTGGAGCATCAAGGACGCAAAGAAAAGGAGAAGTAAGTTGGCCTCGTCCCGGCCTCTTCCAAATCGGCCCCGCCTCACTTAAGTCGGCCCTCTCATTTAAGTCGGCCTCGCCTCATTTAAGTTGGCCCCGCCTCGGCATCGTCCCGTCCGACCTCTTCCAAGTCGGCCCTGTCTCATTTAAATGGGTCGTCTCATTTAATTTGGCCCTCTCATTCAAGTCGGCCCCGCCTCATTCAAGTTGGCCCTCTCATTCAAGTCGGCCCCGCTTCATTAAGTCGGCCTTTTCCAAATCGGCCCCGCCTCATTTAAGTCGGCCCTCTCATTCAAGTCGGTCCGGCCTTGGCATCGTCCCATTCCGGCCTCTTCCAACTCGGCCCCGCCTCATTTAAGTCGGCCCTCTCATTCAAGTCGGTCCCACCTCATTCAAGTCGGCCTCTTCCAAATTGGCCACGCCTCATTTAAGTCGGCCCTCTCATTCAAGTCTGGCCTCTTCCAAATCGGCCCCGCCTCATTTAAGTTGGCCCACTCATTCAAGTCGGCCCCGCCTCATTCAAGTTGGCCCTTTCATTCAAGTCGGCACCGTCTCATTTAAGTTGGCCCTCTCATTCAAGTCGGCCTCTCATTTAAGTCCGTCTCATTTAAGTTGGCCCTCTCATTCAAGTCGGCCCTCTCATTTAAGTCAGCCCTCTCATTCAAGTCTGCGCATCGTCCCGTCCCGGCCTCTTCCAAGTCGGCCCCGCCTCATTCAAATCGGCCCTCTCATTCAAGTCGGCCCCACCTCGCCATCGTTTCGTCCCAGCCTCTTCCAAGTCGGCCCCGCCTCATTTAAGTTGGCCCTCTCATTCAAGTCAGCCCTGCCTCATTTAAGTCGGCCCTCTCATTCAAGTTGGCCCCGCCTCGGCATCGTCCCGTCCCGGCCTCTTCCAAGTTGGCCCCGCCTCATTTAATTTGGCCCTCTCATTCAAGTCGGCCCCGCTTCATTTAAGTCAGCCCTCTCATTCAAGTCGAACCCGCCTCGGCATCGTCAACCACATCATGTCTCTCGCACAAAGGCATTTATGGCCTCATAAATGTCACGTTCTCGGCCACCTCAGCCCCGGCCATGAACAGTGCCATGCAAGCACTCTATAGTCAACACTTTATAAGGGACAGCTGGCTTCAACTCCCAACTCTTCATCTTAGACGGATGTGTGGCTCGTGATGATGATGAGACTCCACCACCTTTTATCTCTCTTCCTTGCAGCGGTCAAATCAAATGGCCACCCACTCTGACGGAACTTGACCCACCAAAAAGCTGCTGCAACCCACTTTGATGGGATTTAACCTGCAGCCCTGACATGCCAAAGGAGGAAGCAAGCCCTGCCATCACCTTAAATGCTCTAACAAGTGGCAGAACCCCATGCCTCACAGACATCAGCTCTGACATTTCACTCATCAAAGTCATCATTACGAGGCCTCAACCACTCAAGCCAGACAAACTCTAAGCACCTGTAAAATGGGTAAGAGAGACCCCCGACCAGGTAACTAAGAACTGATAACCACAACAATACTCTTAAACGCTCATTTTTGCTCACATATAGCTCTTCTCCGAGCCTCTCTCTCTTTCTCTTTCGAGCTTCCTCAAGCTTACGGCTATTGCCCAGAGCACTGACTTGAGCGTCGGAGGATCCTTGTCGGAATCTCTGGCCCCCAGAACTTTTTACAGGCTCTCGGACGCGAGAAGCTCGCCGGAAGATTCTGGGCTCGCTGAAGAAGGCGACCGGACGCTCGCGAACTTTTGAGGGGGGTGATCTGGCAGCATCAACTATCATGTCTCCCAAGGTTTAATCTTGAAGCAAGATGTGAATATCATAGTCTTTAGCATGATGAAGCAGATAAAGGGTCATAAAAAGTCATACTTTTCAGCATAATGAAGTATGCTAGTTTCTCGACTACTAACGACTGCGATGCTA